>BQNB010028175.1:7876-56917 GCA_026074375.1 Tanacetum coccineum | reverse complement strand
AGTTGAAAGTGACAAGATGAAACTGGTCTTCTAATGAGCGAGAATTTTGGCGCCAATAATAGTCACAGTACAAGTAAATAGCTTTTTTTATGCTAGATATTTTATTTACACTTGACATTTAAAATAACAACTTTATTTACACGTTCGTATATGTCCGTTTTGGTTTATATATGATCGTTTACGATCATTTATGTCCGTTTATGCTCATTTATGTTCGATTTACGTTCGTTTAACTTATTAATGAACGAACATAAACGAACATGAACATACCTCCGTTCGCGTTCGTCCGGTTCGTTTACAGCCCTACCTTTAAGTAGTTAAAACAAGTTATACAAGCATAAAAGAACTTATAGAAATGGCTTTTGAACTCAAAAGAACTTGAATGCATAAAACTTGAAAAATAGACAGAATTTAAAAACTTGAAAAACTAAAATTTCATTAACTGTAAAAGGATTACAAGGCTTCAAAACTTAAATGACATAATTTAAAAGCTTAAAAGCTTAAACACATAAAGTTAAAACATTACAAGTAAAATTTTTTACACTAAAGCTACTCCTAGTTCTCCCTTTTTTTCATTTTTTCTGTCTTCTTTCTTTTATATGCTGATGAAGTCTTCAGCTTGTGCTTCTTGTGTTTTCATTGTGAGGAGAAACAAAGTATCATCTCAGCCATTCATCTTTGAGTGGTGCCCAAGTCGTGTAATCTAGGCCCTTGAATTCTTGTTGTTTTCCTTGGTCCAATGGGTGAGTTTAGGATTGCCACAATGGCATTGGCTATTTGTGGGGTGGGGGTGAGGGTTTTGGGTTTTTGTTGCAGGGGTTTTGTTTGAGAGTGACAATGAATAGTGCCAAAAAATGGCTTGGCAGGAAAAATGGACAAGGTACTCTGTTTTGTTTTTGTTGCAGGGTGAAACTTTGGTAAAATGGCAAAACTCTTCCCTTATCTTGTATATGGTTATTGCAATGGCAGTCCATGTGAGGAATAAAAGTTTTGGGGGTTGGCAAAAGTAGCCCTCAAGGGTTATATGTTCTATTTCAGTGAAAGTCCTTGTGAGGTGATATGAAAGAATGAAGGTTTGGCAGATTCAGCCCCCCCATTGTGATATAAGTTGTTGCAAAGTTAGTCCTTTTTAGGGACTAACAATGTTAAGGGTTAATGGTTGAAATGGTTAACGTAGGTTAAGTATTTTGGGCCTATTTTTAAACTGTCTTGGGCCGGCCATGATATAAAAGGGTTTATGGGCTTTTAATTAAATTTGGGCGTATATGTCTTCATAATATGTGTAAATGGGCTAACCCGGCCCATTAGATGGGTACGGGTGGGCCCATTTAACATTTCTTCGTTTTTGGCTTCGACTTTGACCGTTGACTTTGAGGGGTTGACTTGACTTTGACTTTTTTGTTGGTTTTGGCTTCGATTTGACTGTCTTTTCACGCTCTTCCATTCCATGCTCGGTTTTGTCTGTTTTTGCTTGATTTTTCGTCCTTTTCTCGGATATCCGTTTCCTGCATAATACAAATGTAAACATACAAATACAATGTATTTTTGGTACGTTTTTAGTCATTTAAGTCCGATTTTAAAGGTCAAAGGTATGTGTAATTAAACACATACCAGCGAGTAAAACATCATTCACACAAAGGAAGCTTTCCATCAGTAGAAGCGGTAACCATGGATCGCGCATTTCCTTTCTTTTGGTTATTCTGCAAAGTCTAACGAGAGTTATCCTTTTGATTGCCCTTACCACTACTATTTCCACCTTGAAGGTTTTCCCACTTTCTCTTCTTACCTTCCAAAATTCTTTCATTTCTAGCTTGCGACTTCTGCTCCATCAACTTATGAGCCATACACACTGCTTCATTCAAATCAGCCAGCTTAGACGATGTCACTTCACCCTTGATGTTATCCGTTAAACCTCGAATATAAGCATCAACCTTCACTCTTTCTGGCTCTACCATTCTTGGACACATCAATGCAAGCTCATTGAACCTCTGAGTATAAGCAACAATGTCATACTCCTTAATCTTCAAGTTCCACAACTCGTGCTCCATGCATTGTATCTCTTCTATCAGAAAAAACTCAGCAGTCATTAGTTGCTTCATCTCAGTCCAAGGCATTTGGTTCACAGTCTCCAAACCTATAGTTGCAACTTTAGTTTTCCACCAAGTCAAAGCTGGTCCTTCTAATGTAGCAGCAACAAACTTTACCTTCTTACCCTCAGCACATTCACTGATCTCGAAAACACTCTCAGTTTTCTTGAACCACCTTCGCAACTCGACAGCTCCTTCAACTCCACGAAAGGCAGCAGGATTGCACTACATAAACCCATCAAAAATGCACTCACGAACAGCAGGTGCAGTGACTCGACCTCTAACTGGCCCGGATCTACTATCATCGTTCTTAACAGTCGCTTGCCTTACCCGCTCAGCAGCAATAGCGGCATCAACACTTTCGTTGATCATTCGGCGAATAGCAGCTTGAGTCATAGGTGCAGACTTTGGAGGCATGATTTTGTCACGTCACACAGAAAACAATCTGGTAAGCATTCATAACATGATACTCTCATAACATGATATAATGACAAATCAAACACAACAACAGCCATACAACATCAACTAGTAATCATAAGATAGTCATTCATTTTTTATCACAAAGAGTTAATACATAGTTGCATTGTTTCATGAAATTATACAAATCGTTACAACCAATAGTACTAGTTCTACCAACTAAGGACTTAGTTTAGTGATTACACAACAAAAGAAACTACAATTGAAACTAAACTACTACACATCAGGAGGAGATCCTCGCGGCTCAGACAAAGGACTCTTCTCATCTTCAATCGAAACATCAATAGCTTCATTCGGTCTTTCTTCAAAAACAAATCCCCTAAGAATCATCTCTTGATAGAACTCATGAGCTCAAACTCTAGTCCAATAAAGATCTCTCTTAACTCGTTCATTTTGCATACGAAGGAATGTGTTGCTCAACCTTGCTTCTACAAGTTCTTTCTTCAGTTTCTTACACTCAGCTTTTTCTTCAACATTCTCGAGTTTCTCAACCAACTTTTCCATTGCTGCAGTTCCTTGTTTCACACTAGAACGCACTTCATTACCCAAATCTAAAATTAACTTACCATAAAACCTATCCTTTGCCTTTCCTTTCTTCTCGACCAATGCATGCGCCATCTCACGACCACACAATCGTCTTGAAAAATTAACCATTCGACCAAAAAGAGAGTCAACATCCTGTCTCATGAAGCCAGGTAGCAATCTATCACCATTCTCTCTAGGAATAGCGGCAGTAGACTATTCACCTACCTCATAGACACTAATAGGAACAGTCTCATCCTCATCAATTGGATTCTCAACCTCGATCTCATTATTAGGTTCAGACTCAAAAGCAGGCGACGGAGGATTAAGAGGATCCACCTCTTCGTAAGGATATGTCAACTCTGGCTCATTTTCATCTTCCTCAATTTTGATCTCCATATCATCTTCATCTTCTTGAGGATCTTCTTCTTCCTCAAATTCGTCTTCTTCTGGGTCTTCGTCTTCATCTTTTAAGATAGGTTTGGGAACAACATGAGCATCATCATGTTGATTCGGCTCAACAACAGGTACATCATGATCATGATCGGGAGGAATCACATTCACCATGATAACGTAGAAAATAAAATATAATACTTACTTAATAGCGTATCACTTTTTATTATTATTGGAACACTATTATCAAAATAACAGTTTGCATAAAAGCACAACAAACCAAAAATTTTACAATTCGTGACCTTCTCGATTCGCATATATCTTAATTATATTTCAAACATACATAATGGTAGTTATCATATAATCACGTGGCATTTCATGCATACAACACATGCACAAATGCGCCCATACTTAATACTTTATGCATCCAACACATGCATAAATATCCATACTTAACCAATCACACATATAATACATACATAAATGTACCTTACATTTAACCAATGGCAACGAGGAGTATCGGCGTGCGTGTAGAGGCGTCATAGTTTAGGTTTTTCAAAAGATTTGACCTAGTTCCTTACAATCTTAGACTCTTGAGATTACTTTGATATCTAAAATGACTACAATCCATGTTTTGAAAACAACCTAGTTCTCTACAACCGAAGCTCTTGATACCAATCTGTAATACCCGCCCTGAGGGGCATCGGATTGCGCAGCGGAAATTAGCAATTTGGTGTTACTAAATAGCATCCGTCACCACGATAATAGAAAACGACTCAAATAAGATGTTTACCAACATGTGTTCCAAAATTATTCAGAGTTAAAAGTGCGTTTAGGTCCCACAGAATCGTAACCACCATCAATTTCAAACCATGAAAAACATATTGTTTTCAAATAAAATACATTGTTTTAAGCACCACAAGAGATATTGTTTTTGAAAGACCGGAACACACAAGAAGTCTTTCCATAAATTCCATCACCACACGCACGAAACCTCCACGCCATCGTTTCCTTCAGCCTTGGTTACCTGGGATAAAACATGTTTAAAACGTCAACAACAAAGTTGAGTGAAATTCATTGAGTTTAAATTAATCAAAAAGTAAAAACCTTTAAACACATTATTAGTTCTCGGGAAAACAAAGCAACAAATGCAATGTATAGCAACTTCGTTTCTTTCACGCAATAAGCTCATGACACCGAACGTTAACAAAACATATGGTATTTCATATGCTAAAAGGTGCCACAAATAAGGTATTATTGTCATATACTTACTAATTTCTAATAACAAAATGTCCGTTTGATAGGGTGGTCACAAGGATTCAAACCCCGGACAGGGTTGTCAAACCCAATAGATCTATTTAATGCATTAGCGTTTACCTCACAACAAAGCAATTAACGGTTCATGAAATAAGGGACTTCGACAATAGCAACTTATGCGGAAACATTCTCATAATCGGGTCCAGCATACCATCAAATCATATGTGTTCGATTTATAAAACAAACATGTATCCCCCTCGCGGGCTTAAAAACATTTAAACGAATTTAATGTGAGGCTATGAACTCACCTTAAGCAAATGATCTAATTCAATCAATCAATCAACAAGCGCAATAAACTTCACGTCTCAACCGCGACCTATATAGTACATATGTAGCAGCACATGACTAAAAGTATAACATATCATTTATTGCATACTTGCATATATATATATATATTAGAATATCCAAGTGCGACACAAAACATTTCGCTTTGATTTACTTAACCATATTACAACGCTTTTAATAAAGTTTCCATTTTTTGAAAGCTTGCCGAAAGTAAAGATAATATAACCCAAACTTATCATTTCATCTTAGTTTAACTAACATTACGAACCCTTTGCTTGTTATAAACTATATTCAAAATTATACGCAAGTTTGACTTTCAAAAGTCAAACTTCGTAGTTTAAAATGTTTCCATATATTCACGAAAAGCTTAGCCGAAACCTAAAGATATAAAAACCCAAACTTATACTATCCTTCTATCTTCGTTTAATACCTATCAACAATTCACGTAACCCATCTTTCAGCTTGTATACTAAAGCTATATTATCCATATTATATCACCAAAGTTACATGTCTATCACTCATCAAAGTGCACACACGTATTTAACTACATTTACCCAAAAACAAGCACAGTCACTCGACTTGGGGCGTAACAATCTTCATTTTTAGTGAGTTACAAGTCCCCTCTACACGTCTCTACATCTTGAACGGACCTTATATCGACAATCTTCCTTTGATCATATTCTTACATAAGCTTAATATTATTAGATTTCATCTAACATAATTTCTCGACACACGTATGGTCAAGTCTGCGAACTTTCTATCAACAAAAGTTAACACAAAGATTCCAAACCAAAACTCATTTTATATCAAAATTCAACCATATTCCAACCGTGTTTACAACTGCCCTAAAAACATGTACCTATAAACCATCAAACATATTTCATACTTTATGAATATCACATAGTCAAATCCTATAATTTTAGGCCGTAATTGAGGAAGTGTCCTTCGCCCTATTATTCTTATTCTTTCTTTCCCCTTTGCTTTGTCCCTTCTTCATTTATGTCACCCCCCCCCCCCTCCTGGCTTCTTTGACTGTGTCGGGCTGATCCGGCTGTGATCTCTGGCTGATTCTCACTCTTGCTCTTGACTCTTTGTCTTTTTCCCGTTTCTTGTCGGTTTTTGATCGTTTTTGCTTCTTTTTGTCTTTTCAATCCTTTCCTGCACAATTGAACATAAAAGCACACATTTTCTATTCTTTTGGCATTTAATTGGCTTTTATTTGGCAAAATCCCGGGTAAATTAATATACAATTTAGCAAATATCACTATCCATAAGTATGAAAATTCCTGCAGGTTTAGAATGGACAAGAAGATGAAATTCGACCTCAATTTAGAAATTTTCAGAGACATCTTTCAGATCTGCCCTAGAGTTCATGGTCAAAACTTTGATGCACTTCCAACTGATGAAGATATTGTATCTTTCTTCAAAGAACTTGGTCATACTAGGGAAATCAAATCAATCACCGATGTTGTTGTTGACCAGATGCATCAACCTTGGAGAACTTTTGCCACTATCATCAACAAAAGTTTATTTGGAAAGACAACTGGTCTAGACAAGCTTCGTCTTTCTAGATCACATATACTTTGGGCAATGTACTATAAGAAGAATGTGGACTACGTTGAACTACTTTAGGAAGATTTCACTTACCAGATTGACAACAGAGCTCACAAAAATCAAGACAAGATAACTATCCTAGATTCACCAGAGTTATCATTCACCACTTCCTTACTAAAGACAATATAATCTCCAAGAGAAACAAGATTGGCATGCATACCTCCAGAGATGATTATCTGATAAACACTTTGAGATTCGTCTCTACAAAGGAAGAATCTCAAATTTATGGAGCTCGACTTCCTAAGTCTATGGCAAGTCCTGAGATGCAGGAAACTAAGGCTTACAAGACTTACCTTGGCTATGCTACAGGAGTTACACCTCCTAAGAAGGCACAAAAGTTCAAGAAACATGCTTCTCCTAAACTCTCTACTGTCCCAGCTTCACCTGAAGAACCCATAAGGAAGTCAAAGAGAGTTAAGAGACCTACCAAGAAGTCTTTTGATGCGTCAAAAGCAGGTGTTGTCATTAGAGAAACTCCTGTGAAGTCTTTGTCTAAGAAGAAGGAAAATATGACTGTTGAGAAATGCAAAGGAATTGATTTGCTCTTTGAAGTGGCATTAACTAAAGAAGCTCAGTATGAATAAGTTCAAAAGAAGAGTTTGAGGGACTTTCACAAGACTCATCCAAGTGGTTCTGGTACTGTTACCAAAATTGCTCCAAGTGCTACAAAAATGAAACCTTCTGTCACAAATGAAGGAACTGGTGTTAAACCAGGGGTTCTCGATATGACTGAAGAAGAATCAACTGAAAGTGAAGCTGAATCTTGGGGAAAGGATAAAGATGACAGCAATAATGAACATGACTCTAAAACTGAAGGAAGTGATTAAGAAAGAGAAAGTGGCGATGACAATTCCCAATCTGACAGTGAAAAAGGGTCAGATTCCGAGCATGAAACTGATGAGAATGAATCAGGTTCCGAATCTGATCAAGAGGAAAATGAAGAAGATGTTGAAACTGATGAAGAAGAAAATAATGACGAGTTTGTTAAAACCCCGTCCAATGATACTGATGATGAAGATGAAACAAAGAGTAAAGATAAAACTAAAGGTGATGAAGATGAAGGAATGGATTATACTACAAATCAGTTCGACGATGATGTGGATTTTACGCTGAATGAACCAGTTACTACTGATGAAGGGTTTATTCAAAAGGAGGGTACCAATGCTGAAATGACTAACGTCTAACAAGGGAATGAAAATCCAAAGATATCTCAAATCATAGAAGATGCTCATGTGACACTTTCTACTGTTCCACATAAGACTGAAGTTCCAGTTACTAGCTCTTCTTACTCATCCGACTTGGCATCTAAATTCCTAAATTTCTTAGATATTCCCTATACAGTTGTAGAAATCGTTTCTCCAATGGATGTTCATGTCCATCATGAGGTACCAAGCAATTAAACACCTATACTTCTCACAATATCTGTTTTGGTAATCACTGAATCTTCACCTATATTCTCCACCGTCATCCCATAATCATTACCATCCTTTACTCCTCCACTACAACAATCAACACTAACTCCACCACCAACAACTAAAGCAACAAATCCTCTATCTACACTTCTAAATTTTGCATCCGTCTTCTAATTAAACAACAGAGTCACAACATTGGAAAAAGAAGTTGTTGAACTAAAAAAGAATGATCCTCTCAACACTCAAGTGACTGCTATAGTTGATGAACATCTAGACTCAAGACTAAGAGCCACCAGAGACGAATTTATAAGCTACCTTTCGGCATTAATACTCCCTCCGTCCCACATTAAGTGTCCACTTGACTTTTTCAAAGTCTTTTTTCTTTAACTTTGACCTTAATGATTTCTTCTTATGTTATATGATACTTGATGCAAGATATATGAATGGATAGAGTTTTGAATATATTTTTCGTTGGTATAATTTTTGTTCAATATTATATAACATAAACAAAAATATTTATGGTCAAAGTTGATGAAAAAAGACTTAAAAGATTCCATTGTGGACACTTAATATGGGACGGAGGGAGTAACTGCTAGGATCACAGAGCAAGTCAGGGTCAACTGCCTCAGATTCTGCCAAAGGAAGTGTCTAACTTTGCTCCTTCGGTGATCAAAAGCATGGTTACTGAGTCACTTAAGCATGCGGTTCTAGCCAAGGAGTCTTCACAACCAAAGTCTACATATGAGGCTGCTTCTTCACTTATAGAATTTAAGTTAAAGAAGATTCTTATTGACAAAATTAAAGAAAATCAATCATATCTTACAGTTGTTGAACACATAGAATGCTATGATGGATTGATCAAGTGTTATGACCTCGACAAGAGTCTCTTCTCCACTTATGATAAAGTGTATTCGCTGAAAAGAAGCCGAAAAGATAAAGATAAAGATGAAGACCCTTCCGCTAGATCAGACCGAGGGTTAAAGAAAAGGAAGACTAGCAAGGATGCAGAACTAACAACATGTTCGAAAACTAAAGTTTCAAAGTCTGGCTCATCCAAAGGCGCCAAGTCTCAATTAAAATCTTCTGGAAAGTCTGTTCAGTCAGAGGAACCAGAGTTTGAGGTTGCAGATTTGGATATGCCACAAGATCAAGAGGAGAACCCGGGTAATGATGATGAAGAACCTAAGGGAAAGGTTGCATCTAAACGTGATTGGTTTACCAAACCTAAATGACCTCAAGAACCCACTGATCCTGATTGGAATGAAGGCAAGACTCCACAACAAGGACCTACTCAAAGCGGGTTAATGACCCTTGCATCTTCTGCTGATAAACTGTCAAAGACCTTTGATGAATTGATGAGCTCTCTTATAGACTTCTTTGCATACATCATGAATGGCCTGAAGATCACCAACCTGACTTAAGAAACACTGTTAGGGCCAGCATTCAAACTTCTTAAAGGCATACGTTCCAATTATTCTAAGTTAGAGTATGACTTTGAAGAATGTTACAAAGCTTTATTGGAGAAACTTGATTGGAACAACCCAGAAGGCGGTGATTATCCATTTGATCTTACCAAACCCCTACCTTTGGTCATGAATGGGAATCGACAAATAGTAGCGGTTGACTACTTCTTCAATAACGATCTCAAGTATCTACAAGGAGGAATTTTGACCATGACCTATACGACATCCATAACGAAGACAAAGGTCGCTCAATATGATCTTCCAGGCATTAAAGACATGGTTCCAACATTTAGAGTCTTGTTAAAGTTGCATATGATAAACATGCACTTTGGGGTATTTCTCATTGAAGAGATCAATGTAAGACCTTCTATGGTTATGCACGAGGTCTGGAATCCAGTCATGATGTGTATTCTACTAAATGTATTCTAGCAGTGACTTAAGTCGAGGTAATGAGAAAGCATGTGTATGGGTACTTGAGAGATATTGAAGTACGAAGAGCCGATAACGACCTTTACATATTCAAGGAAGATGACTTCCCACGACTTCTTATCAATGACATCGAAGACATGTTGCTCCTTATTGTTCAGAACAGGCTCACCAATCTCTTGAGCAATGATGTTTCTGACTTTGCTATAGCACTGCGAATGTTCACCAAAAGCATGGTTATTCAAAAGAGAGTTGAAGATCTTCAACTGGGAGTCAAAAGTTACCAGAAGAAGATCAACGTCACCAAGCCAGAAACTACAAGACCCGAACTCAGGAATAAGGACCCATACACTCCATATCAAGACCCTCAAGGATTCATTTATGTTAACAACAAAGGGAGAAATAGGTTGATGCGCTCAGATGAACTTTACAAGTTCAGTGATAGGACATTAACAGGGCTTCAAACTTCCCTGGATGACATCACTAAGAATATTCGAATGGAGTACCTGCCACAGAGAATATAGAGTACATTGGAAAAGAAAAGAGCTAATATCATGATCAAGGCGATTGATAAACAGCTGAAGGAAAGAAAGATAATGAGGAGCCTCGAAAAATTTGTTGGTGGGAGACACTACAGAACTGACTTCCGACTACTTCAACGAACAATATGACCTTGTCATATTGTGTTCGTCATCATAAGGTCATTTCGTATATTTTATAACCTTGTAAGTATATATATATATATATATATATATATATATATATATATAAGACTTTAAAAATTAGGCATATATAGTGTTTGAGTATGGATTTTCAAGAATTTCTTAGTAAATTCAAAAAATTTCAAATTAACATACTCAAACACCATATAATACTCTCATAATTTGAGAGGGAGCATTAAAATGTTCCAATAATCGGCTTGTTAATAATTGGACATCTTTTTCCCCAAAACCATGAATATTTAAATCAATTGATATCCAAAATATCAAGAAATTTGACATTTTTGATAAGGGGAGAAGATGTGATTAATATACATGATTAAATATGTGAATTTTAAGATATTTAGTGTACACTAACCCATATATGTGCTAAACTCTTTTGATTAATCGATGCACATATGAAGGGGGAGCAAATGGTTACGTGTTAGCTGAAATATGGAAGTACCAAAGACCGACTATTTAAATTACTGTATTGGAGTTATAAGGTGGTTAAGTTTAGGTATCCATTCCCATGATCCAGCCAGAACCGGAGGGATCTACCCAGGGATATTCCACTAGATAGTGTAGAATTCCTTAGGTACGAAAAAGGAGTAAAGTAAGATTAAGGGAAAAGTGCCGACTAGGATGGAGCTAGTACTGGAACAAACCCAACAAGGTACTAGTTATGAAGTCTCAGTAAGCGCTGAAGGGGTTGAAGAATTAAAAATAAAAGTTAAGATAAATGGTGAAAAGAAAGAAGCCCTCCTTTCACTTAGGCAGAAACTGGGTCAATACATTTGCTGTTAAGAATCACAAAGATGATTGCTGACATTGAAGACTGACATCATAGACCTAGTGATGCAATGCACAACCCTCCCTAGCCACTCAAAATCTCTCAAAGATTTTTGTTTCATTTCTCACAGAGATTACACGCATTTCTATCAACTTTCTCACTCTGAGTTATTTGGTATTGAAAAGGTGACAGTCTGCTCTAGCCTCCGATCATTAAAATCAAAGTGCACTATTGAGTCTAGAGCCAAAAGAGATCATCCATAAATCTTATTAGGACACTTGTCAAAATTATGCTTGCTAATTCACACAATGTGAAAAACAAGAAATATATATTAAGAGTCCTATGCATTATCCTTATGATTTTGCCAGAACATTCGAGTGATACTTAAGTATTCATAGTGAAAATGGAAATCCTGCTTGAGCCAACATCAAACAAGCTCTTGGTAGGTGACTTGTGAGATCCTATACGGATCTAACTTGTGATACTAGATATCAATTCGGTCTAGCTTATGAATTGACGAATGAATTTTGAAAAAGATAAAACTGTTGGTGTGTCATAAAACCCGTTTGCTTCTTGACACACGGACTGATTTTCTAAATCGATTTTCAATCTTATGTCCATAGGAAGCCTCACAAGGGTATCTGGACATAGGAAAGCTGAACACGAATCAACGGCTTAATCAGAAAGATAGTAACTTACCGGTTCACTCTTACCGTGTTGTCTGCTTTGAGACGCTCCAGTAATAAGAACGGCTAGTGCAGCTGCGAAACCCTGTCAAGGAGATTCTTCGGAATTCTACCTGATCACAAGCAGTATTTATACTGAGTAACGGGGAACCGTGGTTGTTACAACCGTATTCGACGAAGTGACAAAGCCACTTTCCTCCATATATGTTGTTTATCACTAACCCATTTATGCAGATTTCCTGACGGTGGTAGCAGTTTCCCGATGATAAGTCGAAGCCAATACCACATGCTCATACTCGACCGACATATATAAAGACATCATGAAAGCTTGAGTACATGTTTCAAGACTTCTGCTACTCTGATACCGTATGTCTTTCTTGAAGCGACGAAGTATTAAGTTGATACCGTACGTCCTCCATAAAGTGACAAAGTGTTAAAGTTAAAGAATTTCAAGAAAGTTGGTTACACACGCTTTCAACATCAAGAACAGTATAAGCATGTTGGTCCAGAAGTCACAAGATCACAAGAAGGCAAAAGATCACAAGATGATGATAAGAGATTATGTTTGGTTGATGATCTCAAAGAAGCTCAAGTTCACATACAAGTCAAGCTATATGGAACAAGCTCAAGCCTAAAGTCAATGATCACTACAACATATCACAAGATGAAGTAAAGAAAACAAGTCTGTGAGCACAAAACTGAAGACAAAGCATAGTATGCTAGGCTTAAGTTTTTGTAAAATGGAGTGACCTCCCTTAAGGGGAGATTTTTAGGAATATGAAAGTATCGGTCACTTCCATTGATATCATTAGATAGCTCGTTATGTAATATTTGGAAACTTAGTAGGCTAGTTAGTCCAAGGTCCATAGAAATCCTATGAAAGTGTTAGCCTCAAAATATTAAGCCAAATAGGAAGTTCGTTCATTACGTGTACGAGTCTCGGTCATTTAATTAGTTAATGTTGTAATAGTATAATATTAGGAATTGGGCTCAATAGTTAAACTAATATTGTATATGTTTCGGGTTTAATCCCAAGCAAAACCCGAGCCCGGGTCCTAGTCAAATATCCCGCACGTCACTTTAAAATGTCAGGGTATATATACCTTTTCCTCATAGAAAAAGGTAAGCAAGAGTTCACTTTAATATATCTTTCTCATTTCCTTTTCTATATTCTCTCTCTAAACTCTCTCTTGTTTCTCTCTCTAAAAACCTTCATTTCTTCTTTGATTCGTATTGTATGATATAAAGTGAAGTGTTATACGGGATCCAACAATTGGTATCAGAGCAACAGTGGATTTGTGTATGATTCTTATGGCTAAACAAGATCAAATTCGTGAGTTAGTAAGTAACTTTATTTGTTCTTGGTTCAAAAAGTCTAACCCGGATTTTTGTGCTTAGATGTGTTTATGTTTATGTGTTTAAGCAAGATCTAGGCATAAGGTAACTAGTTGTGCAAGAAAATCAAGTTAAAAGGTCATAAAGGGTTTGATTTTGGTGATTTTGTGTGAAAAATACGTATTTTGCTCGAAGAGAAATATGCAGGTATGAATGAAGCGAAATATGTTTGAAGGAAGCGGAATATGTTTTTGAATGAAGTGAAACATGTTTCAAGCGAAATATGACAACTTTGAAGCGAAATATGTCATTAGGCAAGCAAAATATGTAACTTTGCAAGCGAAATATGTCATTTTAAAGCGAAATATGCAAGTTAGAAGCGAAATATGCAAAATCCCAAGCGAAACATGCAAAATCCCAAGCGAAATATACAATTTCCAAACAAGTGAATTAAGCAGGTGAATTAAACCAGCGATTTAAGCCAGCGGTTTACCTCAAATCCAACGATTTAACACACTGATCCAACGATTTAACACACTGATTCACCACTTGGATTTTTTCCAACATTGCATTTTATCCTCGGACTTTGAACTTTAATCGACACTTAACCAATAGCAACAAACATCAACCTAAACCATACACAAGCTCTCAAAAGACAATCAATTCACAACAAACAAACCTTAAACATAATCGATTACTCATTTACGGTTTTTTATTGATTTTGTAAAATCCCGTTAACTTCTTATTGTTTTTAATCATAGACCTGTAAAATCCCGAGAACGATAATTGTAATAAAAAACCACAACCTCAATCACATTACATCCACTTAAGATCCAACAACTATCACACTTCATAGTTAATAACCATTCATTCATCATGTCTACTCCAGTCAATACATCCTCAACAGATAGTCAAATGCACAACAATATCATGGCAGCTGGTTCAAAAGATCGTCCACCAATGCTTGGACCAGGAAGATATTCACAATGGAGATCACGTTTTCTACGGTACATTGACACGAAACCAAATGGTGAGGGACTGAGAAAAAGCATACTATCTGGTCCCTACGTGCCATCTACTGTACTAGTTCAAGCTGTTGCTGCAACGGAAGGTAATCCTGCAATACAACAACATACAACAATTGAAACAGTATTGAACATGACTCCAGAGAACAAAGAACACTTTCTGTCTGAAAAAGAAGCAATTTTCTTACTTTTAACTGGTATTAGAGATGATATCTATTCCACTGTTGATGCTTGTAAAACAGCGAATGAGATGTGGATAGCCATTGAAAGGCTACAACAAGGTGAATCATTGAACGTACAAGATGTAAAGACCAATCTGTTCTGGGAATTTGGGAAGTTTACTTCTCGAGATGGAGAATCAATGGAGTCGTATTACTCACGGTTTTATAAACTGATGAATGAGTTGACAAGGAACAACTTGCAAGTTACTACAATGCAAGTGAATGTTCAATTTCTTCAACAACTTCAACCAGAATGGTCAAGATTTGTGACGGTTGTCAAGCAATCAAAAGAAATAGACACCATCTCATATCACACACTTTTTGACATTCTGAAGCAGTATCAAAATGAAGTTAATGATATCCGTGCTGAGAGAATAGCCAAAAGTGCAAATCCATTAGCACTTCTTGCGGCTACTCAACCATATTTAGATAATTACTATCAAGCACCAAAACCTCAAAGATCTAATGCAACATAATCTTCTACAAGACCTAGTGCATCTACCAGACACAGAGGCAAATAGATCGCCAAACCATTCACACCTCAATCTGAGTCAGTTTCTGAAGAAGACAGTGATCCTGAACAAGCTCAGAGGGATAAGGACATGCAAAATAATTTGGCACTCCTTGCAAAGTATTTCAAAAAACTCTATAAACCTACCAACAACAACCTTCAAACTTCTTCAAACTCCAAAAACAAGACTGAAGATACCACACCAAGGTATAAAAATGATAATTAGTCAGGGCAGTTTGGGAATCAAAGGACAATGACAGTTGTTGGGGCTAGGGAAACTGTAGGAAGTTAGGTAGTGCAACAGAATGGGATACAGTGCTTTAACTGCAAGGGATTTGGCCACTATGCAAAGGAATGCAGGAAGCCAAAGCGTGTTAAAGACTACTCGTATCACAAGGAAAAGATGATGATGTGCAAACAAGCTGAACACGATGAAGAGATTAATGAACAGGAATTGGAAGCACATTACAGTTTCATGGCAAAGATTCAGGAGATCTTACCAGAAGAATCCTGTTCAACTGAACAGCCATTGGAACAGGTACAAAACCATGATGAAAATAATGTGTTTGCAAATGAAAGACGACATTCTGAGCAACCTGAATCCATTAATGACACATATGTTTTGGAGAAGGATGATAGCAATGTCACTCCTAATTCATCAAATATATGTAATAATGATAATCAGGCTGACTAAAATGCTGCAGAATGTGTTGATGAGCGTGTTGCACTTGCTAATTTAATTGCAAATTTAACTCTTGATACTGAGGAAAACAAAATGATTTTAAATCAATTAAAGAAAGCAAACGCATCATTGACTCAAGAACTATAGGAGTGCAAAGCTAACCTTGATGAGACTAGTAGGGCTCTGGGGGAGGCTACTAGTTGTCGGGATAGTTGTCTTATTGCACTTCAGAACAAAATTATGGAAATACTTCAAACAACGTTAACTGATAACATCCCTCATCAACATACATCCATTCCAATACCGCAGTTATCCACCACGTTCATCCCTATCGTTATAAAACAGAAGCATGTTCGTTAGACAACCCCTTATTAAAAACCCCCTACTCACTTATCATTACCATCAACTCTACCTACCATTTCCTATCTTCAATCTCATTAACCTTCTCCCCTATCATACATATCAAGCCTTTACCACTTACTAAAATTACCTCCCAACATACACTCCACCACTACCCAACCCTGACCCCTTAACCTCGAGAATCCAAATCATAACCCTTCTATAACTAAAGAGAAAATCGTCAACAATCATGTGACTCTGTGTGTCAGTATTACAACACCAACACGAGACACAAACTCTGCACATGAGCCTCTATCATAACTGAACAAATCCTTCTACCAACTAATTTTCACTCTTCAACACAACTCACCAACGTGTACTACTCTAAAGATACATACTAACGCACTCGCCGCCCTACGACCACTGTCCCACCACATCCTGTCGTCTCCTCCAGCCCCTACAAGGTCCATAAATCGCCCATTTTGCTCTACCAATGAAACTCACTCCCAGTAGTGCCTATACCAGTTATATAATACCCGCCATTGTACCCCTCTATACCAAATCTCACTAAATACCGCCACACCCTCTCATCACTATCCGCCAATAACAATACGATTAAAAGGCTTCCAGTGTGTATGTCCCGCCTCTAGCAGCACTATCATATATTAGATTTTAACGCGTCACCCGCGTAAACACTGAAAAAAACAACCCATACTTTATGACACAAACTCCTACGTAATTTGCGCATCGGCGCCCTCTCAAGCCGATCGAGCATATAGGCCTCGTATGATTCCTACGCACCGCTTAAGTGCTATACGCCCCAAGATAGACGACTCATTTGAGAATAGCAGATGACTTCAAGTCTGGAACCCCCCAGTTACACGAAAAACAATTCAATACTAACACTTTTAGAAACCGCTGTGTGATAGTCGTGCTGCAGTGTGTATCTCTGGTGTTTGTGTTACCCACATCGGGGAACAAATCCAAATGACGCGACTTTTCATGCACCTGTCATAGTAACCCCCGATCCTGTCCACACAATCTCTCCGATGTTCTGCACTCCATAGTTGAACCTTCGAGATACTACTGACCGATTCACCTCCCCCCCCACGAGTCATGCTAATCATCCAGCCCCTAGCGCCCACATGAGCCTCTAGTTCCCTTTCATCAAGACCCTGACTCTTTCTAAATCACTAATCCAATATTGCGTTGTAATTGCTTGATCAAGCTTGGTTTCGTAAACATACTAGTGATTATTTTGAGTGCCAACTGTAAAGATATGGAAGTTTTGATAAAAACTTATTAATGCCTCTTTCCATAAAAACTCAAAAATGATAGTTTCATTTTGAACATGATCTTAAAACAAAAATGCCATGAAGATTATGAGTCCTGTTAAATCCTTGAACATGAGGTTGACGAACTTGATCTGAAAAGGCTAATTTTTTTTCAAACATATATGATCTTTGTACTTCTCGAAGAGTGTGGTTGTGTCTTAAGGATGTTACATGTTTTATATTTGATTCTCTGTTGATTTAAAGGCTTATGCAGATATTACATGCTTGTATCTTCATAAACGTCAATTAATTATTGAAGTCTTGCAACCAAAAGTTTTCAAACAATGAAATTGTTAAAAAGAAGTTTATAATAAACTTTTAAAGAGTTTTGCTAAAATTTGAAAACCACTCGATTTCTCTTGAAACTTGCTTTTACACAGATGTAAAGAACAATGAAAAAACAACTCAGTTTTGCAAAGAAAACAGATCAAATGTATTCGAAAAAGAACATGAACAATATCATGAAATTATATCGGATTTGAAAGATCAAAATGCAAGTACAAGAACATAGCCATCAGTGAGTTGAAGAAAACAACATTGATATAAATGCAAAGAATAGTCCATGGGAACTCAGGGTTTGATTAAAACCATTGTTGTTCTCGAAAACCAAATGCTCAACGGATTCCCAAAAAAACATCAGTTTTTAGGAAAAAACCGACTCCTTGTTCAAATTTTCTGAAATGAGAGTTTTCAAACGGAAACAAGTCGTTAAAAATATAATGGTCGGTTGGTTTGTTAAACAAGTCACTCAACGAAATTTGCCTCGAATAGAAAACAAGCGGAAATTACACTGCGAATGCGTGCTTAAACCATGAATGTATGAATTGCCACACTCCACAACAAAAAACAGGAAAACCGTAGTTGCTCATGTTTAGGAAAGTACTAATCTCACGTGTCTAAATCTTCAGGAGTAAATAACACTACTGTGTTAGCAGGACATAGCTTAAGGCCTTCAAGTGAAAGATAAGGTGTGCCAACATTAGTCAAGTGAAAGTTTACAAGAAGGAGTAGAAGACCATTAGGGATTTCTAGTATTTCTAGAAAACAAAGTCTGTACTGCGTTTGTTGTAATGCAGTTCAAAACTCCAGAACTTTCGATAATGCGAAAGTTGTTTGTGCCGAATGTGGAAAATTGTGTTTAATTCTAATCATGTTGCTTGGTTTTAGATATTTGAAAGACGTGAATGCTAGAGAACTAAGAAGCCTAGTTAGTGCTTTAGTGCTAGCTAAATCCAAAGAGAAAAGCGAAAAACAAATCGGTTGCAACACCCCATAAGAATAAACAGTTGCATCAGATACCACTATTCAGAAATCCAAGAGTTACTATAAGAAGTTGTATGAGAATACAAATCAGGAATGGAAATGGTGGATAGCTAAGAGATGTCCATCAGGTTATACATGGACACAAAAGCCACTTAGGACCAAAAAGATATGGATGCCCTAGGTTAGGAAAGAGATGAATCAACAAGTGTTATGTCCCACTATAGACATTGTCGCTAGGATAAATAATATCTTGAAGATATCAAACTTCATTAGGAGTTCCAATTTGTCCCAATATTCCATCGTACTCTAATTCTCTTTGCAGATTGTTACAAACTCATCCTATTCATTGTTGACTCTGGATGCACAAAGCACATGACGGGCAATCTCAAGCTTTTGTGTAATTTTGTGGAGAAATTTCTGGGTACTGTTCGTTTTGGAAATGATCAGTTTGCTCCTATTCTTGGTTATGGAGATCTGATTCAAGGGAATGTCACGATCAAACGGGTTTATTACGTCGAAGGCTCAATCTCCATTTCTTTTCCGGTTGGTCACATTCTGTGATGTACGGATTTGGAGGTTGCTCTTCAGGAAATCTACATGTTTGTGAGAGATCTTCAGGGAACGATTTACTAACTGGTAGTCGTGGGATCTGATCTCTACCAATATTCTTCAGAAAACAACTTCATCAACTCTAATCTGTTTCATGGCTAAAGCTTCACCAACTCAAGCATGGTTATGGCATCGAAGGCTTTCTCATCTGAACTTCGATTACATCACCTTACTCTCAAAGAAAGAAGTTGTGAATGGCTTACCTAAGTTGAAATATGTCAAGGATCAACTTTGTTCGTCTTGTGAAATGAGTAAAGCAAAAAGAAGTTCATTCAAGACAAAAGCAGTTCCTAGTTCCAAAGGAAGGCTAAATTTGCTTCCATGGACTTGTGTGGTCCCAATGCGTGATTGCAGCATAAATGGGAAGAAAGAAGTATATTCTGGTGATTGTTTGATGGACTATTCAAGATACACTTGACTCTTTTTCTACTGATTAAGGACTAGAAACACCAGAAGTTCTTCAAGACTTTTCACGATGATTCAGCGCAATCTTCAAGCTCAAAGTTATTACTGTCTACTGAAGAGGCACGGAATTCTTAAACAAGACACTCCATGCTTATTTCAAAGAAGAAGGCATTGAACATCAAACTTCCACTCCTCGAACACCTGAACAGAACGGCGTAATAGAAAGACGGAACCGTACTCTGGTTGAGGCTGCTCGAATGATGCTTTCAGCTTCTAAGCTTCATTATCATTTTGGGTGTGGTTGATTTTTTTTGTTTGTTTTGAAATGTGATTTGTGGTGTTTTTTGTTTGTGGCTTTTGATTGTTGTGTTTTTGATGATTTGTGATTTTGGGATTGTGTGTTGTTGTGTTTTGTTGAATTTTTTGGTTTGAATGTTGATGTTTGGAAAATTTGATGTTGTTTTTTGTTTTTTGTTGAAAGGCAGAGTTGCAACCGCTGCTATATCAGAACAGATCAATCATCATATCCACTCATGTAAAAGACGCCATATCACATCATAAATGACAAGAAAACTTCAAGAAAACATGCTTCAATCTTTGGTTGCATTGATACATAACTAGAGATGGGGGAAAATCTGGCATAAGATTGAAGAAAAAGGGGATCCATGTGTCATGGTGGGGTATTTCTACTCAGTCTAAGGGATATCGTGTTTACAAACAAGGAGACCAGCTTCATTAGTGAAATCATTCATATTTCAACGTTTGATGAAATCAAAGAAATGATGTCTGATCACAACAGTTTCAGACCTCGCACCTCAAACGACAAGATTGTCTGTTGAAA
This sequence comes from Tanacetum coccineum, assembly GCA_026074375.1. NCBI lineage: Eukaryota > Viridiplantae > Streptophyta > Magnoliopsida > Asterales > Asteraceae > Tanacetum > Tanacetum coccineum. Next base: position 36,179 of record BQNB010028175.1, on the reverse strand, counting down.
ATGTCTCTTCAGGGGCTTCTTATAAGTCAAGCCAGACCCGAAAAGTCAAAGGATATAATCGTCATTCAACATTCGAAAATTCTCGGATGTTAATCAATTAGTTAACGTTGTAATAGGAAAGTATCGAGAATCGGGCTCGATAGTTAATCTAATATTGTATATGTTTCGGGTTTAATCCCAAGCAAAACCCGAGCCCGGGTCCTAGTCAAATATCTCGAACGTCACTTAATGTGTCGGGGTATATAAGTAACTTTTCCTTATATGAATCAAACTTGTTTTTCGAAAAACAAAGTTTTAATGTTTTTGGATAGTTGTTTTTTTTGAGATGGAGAGGAAGTACTTCATTAACCAAAACAACGTTTACAATAAGATAGTTGTCTTATTGCACTTCAGAACAAACAGAATGAGCTTGAGAAGTACATAGACTTTAATGACCGAACGATTGATTATGAAATACTTAAAACAAAGTTAAATGATACTCTAGGACTATTAGCTCTTAAAGACATTGAAATTAAAGAAGGTTTAAAAACAAAAGCCTATGAAATTTCAGTTCTAAATCAGAAGCATGATGAGTTAGTCGAAAAGAGTCTTTTAACAAAGTCACAATTTGAAGGTCAACTCAAAGAGAAAAATAAGGTAATTTCGGATTTAAAGGTTAAGAAAGAAAAAGATATTGACAAGATGATTGAAATAGACAAACAATTAAAGTTTTTGAACGAAATTGTTTATACTCATAATCAGTCAATCCAGGCCATTCATATGTTAGCACCAAAATGCTCGACATATAATGGTAGAAAAACCTTTCTAATCCAAGGTACCTCAAGAAAGCTCAATCTAAAAAGCCCTGTTTTATGAGATCCCATATGATACTTCTAATCTTGCAAACAGATTTGGCCCCAATAGGGAAGAGACAATAACTCTTGCAAATGAGAGTAGATCAAAATTGAATAAAGATTATGTTAAACCATATGATTACACAAAACAGAATAGTGTTTATGAAATTTTCAAAGCACCCTCACTGGAGTATCTTTATCAGTTAGAACACGCAAAAGAAGTTAGGAAGACAATGTGGAGAAAACCGTTTGTTAGAACAAAACCAAACATTGCTAAAAACGTTGCCTTTCTACCCGTTTCAAAATCTATTAGTAAAAGTAGACAAAATTTTAACGACATGACATTTAACATCAATCAATTTAGAGAAATTATTGATCAAGCTTGGTTTAAACATACTAGTGATTATTTTCGGGTGCCAACTGCTAAAGATATGGAAGTTTTGTTAAAAAAACCTTATTAATGCCTCTTTCTATAAAAACTCAAAATGATAGTTTTCATTTTGAACATGAACTTAAAACAGAAATGCATGAAGATTATGAGTACGTTAAATCCCTTGAAAAAGAGGTTGACGAACTTGAATCAGAAAAGGCTGATTTTTTAAACATATGTGATCTACTTCTCGAAAAGTGTGTGTCTAAGGATGTTGCATGTTCATATTTGCATTCTCTGTCTGATTTAAATGCTTATGCTGATTTAGAATGCTTGTATCTTCATAAAGTCAAAGAATGTGAATGCCTTGCACAAAAGTTTTCGAAACAAACTAAATCTGTTAACAAAGAAGTTCATAATAAACTTTTAAAGAGTTTTGCTAAACTTGAAAACCACTTGATTTCTCTTGAAATTGCTTTACAACAATGTAAAGAACAAATGAAAAACAACTCAGATTGCGAAGAAAACGGATCAAATGTATTTCGAAAAGAACGTGAACAATATCATGAAATACAGGATTTGAAAGATCAAATGCAAGACAAGAACATAGCCCTCAGTGAGTTAAAGAAACTCATTAAGAAATGCAAAGGAAAGTCTGTGGAAACTCAGTTTGATAAACCATTTGTTGTTCGACAACCAAATGCTCAACGGATTCCAAAACCATCTGTTTTAGGAAAACCGACTCCTTTTTCAAACAGTCAGTTAATAAAACTAATGTGTCGGATGGTTTGTTTAAACAAGTCACCCAAAAGAATTTTCCTTAGAATAGAAAACAAGCGGAAATACACTCGAATGTGCTTAAACCAGGAATGTATAGAATTGCCACTACCACAACACAAAACAGAGAACCGCAGTTGCCTCATGCTTCTAGGAATACTAATCCTCACGTGTCTAAATCTTCAGGAGTAAATCACACTACTAGTGTTAGCAGACCACAGCTTAAGTGCTATCAAGTTAAAGATAAGGTCGTGCCAAACAATAGTCAAGTGAAGTTTAAAAAGAAGGAAGTAGAAGACCATCATAGGATTTCTAGTATTTCTAAGAAAACAAAGTCTGTAACTGCGTGTAATGACAGTTCAAATTCCAGAACTTCGAATGTGAATGCTGTTTGTGCTGAATGTGGAAAATGTGTGTTTAATTCTAATCATGATGCTTGTGTTTCTAGATACTTGAATGACGTGAACGCTAGAACTAAGAAGCCTAATGTAGTGCCTATTAGTGCTAGTAAACCCAAGAGAAAAACAAACAAATCTGTTGCAACACCCCATAAGAAAATAGTTGCATCAGATACCACTATTCAGAAATCCAAGAGTTACTATAAGGAGTTGTATGAGAATACAAATCAGGAATGGAAATGGTGGATAGCTAAGAAATGTCCATCAGGATATAAATGGACACAAAAGCCACATAGGACCAAAAAGATATGGATGCCTAAAATCAGGAAAGAGGATGTATCAACAAGTATTAGTCCCACTATAGACATTGTCTCTAGGATTACTAATGTCTTGAAGATATCAAATTCCTTAGGATCCAATTTGTCCAATGTTCCATCGTCCTCTAATTCTCTTGCAGATTGTACAACTCATCCTATTCATTGTTGACTCTGGATGCACAAAGCACATGACGGGCAATCTCAAGCTGTTGTGTAATTTTATAGAGAATTTCTAGTTGGTCAATTCTGTGATGCGGATTTAGAGGTTGCTTTCAGGAAATCTACTTGTTTTGTGAGAGATCTTCAGGGAAACAATTTACTAACTGGTAATCGTGGATCCGATCTCTACACAATATCTCTTCAAGAAACAACTTCATCAACTCCAATCTGTTTCATGGCTAAAGCTTCACCAACTCAAGCATGGTTATGGCATCGAAGACTTTCTCATCTTAACTTCGATTACATCACCTTACTCTCAAAGAAAGATATTGTGACAGGCTTACCTAAGTTGAAATATGTCAAGGATCAACTTTGTTCGTCTTGTGAAATGAGTAAAGCAAAAAGAAGCTCATTTAAGTCAAAAGTTGTTCCAAGTTCCAAAGGAAGGCTGAATTTGCTTCACATGGACTTGTGTGGTCCAATGCGGGTTGCAAGCATAAATGGGAAGAAATATATTCTGGTGATTGTTGATGACTATTCAAGATACACTTGGACTCTTTTTCTACGATCCAAGGATGAAACACCAGAAGTTCTCAAAGACTTTCTCACAATGATTCAACACAATCTTCAAGCTCAAGTTATTAGTGTTCGTACTGACAGAGGCACAGAGTTCTTGAACAAGACACTCCATGCTTATTTCAAAGAAGAAGGCATTGAACATCAGACTTCCACTCCTCGAACACCTGAACAGAACGGCGTTGTCGAAAGACAGAACCGCACTCTTGTTGAGGCTGCTCGAACAATGCTCTCAGCTTCTAAGCTTCCATTATCATTTTGGGCTGAAGCAGTTGCAACCGCATGCTATACTCAGAACAGATCAATCATCATATCGTCTCATGGAAAAGAACGGCGTATACATCATTTAATTGACAGAAACTTTAATAAAACTCTTCACACTTTGTTGCATTTGTTACATAACTAGAGATGGGGAAAATGTGGATAAGATGAAAGAAAAAGGGGATCCATGTCTCATGGTGGGATCTTCTACTCATTTAGAGATAGAGAGCATCTCGTGTTTACAACAAGAGACACCACGCTTAATAGTAGAGTCCATTCATAACAAGTTTGATGAAATCAATCAAATGATGTCTGGATCACAACAGTTCAAACTCGTACCACAATGGAAAGAGAGTCTGTTGAAATGTCTCTTCAGGCCTTGTTCCTCAGGACAAAAGTGTCAGATTCTGACAACTCTGACCCCCGTGCCCCAAGACAAAATTTGTTCCCATAGCATAGAAGACAGAATTTTGTACCCCGGTTGGAATTTCTCTTCAGTCCTTTACTTGAAGAATATTACAATCCAGCACACGGTCATGCTGAGGACAACAACAATGATCAAGCACCGAATGCATCATTTCAAGAAGCTGAATTTATCAATCCTTTTTGTACACGGGTACAAGAAATTGGTGAGCCTTCCTCACGCAACATTGATAATACCGATGTGCATTCATTTCAACCACAAAGTCATGATTACCGATGAGAGAGAGAGATCACAGAGATCATCCATTAGAACAAGTTCATGGAAATCCAACCATGCCAGTTCAAACAAGACGACAGCTTGCCACAGATCCTGAAATGTGTATGTTCGCGCTCACAGTGAGTATTGTTGAACCGAAGAACATTAAGGAGGCAATGGCTGATTCTGCATGGATCGAAGCAATGCAGGATGAACTTCATCAGTTCGACAGACTAAAAGTCTAGGAACTAGTCGACAAACCATTTGGCAAGATGATTATAAAGCTAAAGTGGTTATGGAAGAACAAGAAGGATGAAGATCAGACTGTAATTCGCAACAAAGCACGACTTGTAGCTAAAGGTTATGCTCAGGAAGAGGGTATTGATTTCGAAGAATCATTTGCACCAGTTGCTCGCTTGGAAGCAGTTCGGATTTTCGTTGCCTACGCAGCACACAAGTCTTTTCTAATCTATCAGATGGACATGAAAACGGCATTTCTTAATGGTCCACTAAAGGAGGAGGTTTATGTTGCTCAGCCAGAAGGGTTCGTTGATCCAGATCATCCAAAAAAAGTCTACCTTCTGAGGAAAGCTTTGTATGGATTAAAGCAAGCTCCAAGAGCCTGGTATGATGAACTATCAAACTTCCTGATGTCCAAAGGCTTTACTAAAGGTACAATTGACCCAACTTTATTCAAGATAAAATACGGGGAGGATATTCTACTAGTGCAGATTTACGTTGATGACATAATTTTTGGGTCTACAAACCCTAAATATTCAAAAAGATTTGAAAAGTTAATGCATAGTAGATTTGAAATGTCCTTAATGAGGGAGATGAAATTCTTTTTAGGACTTCAGATCCACCAGTCCCCAAAAGGTATTTTTATCAATCAGGCCAAGTATGCTTTAGAAATTCTGAAAAAGCATAATATGGACAATTGTCACTCCATTGGTACACCATTGGCTACTAAACCCAAACTAGATGTAGATTTGAGTGGAGAACCCGTAGACCAATCTGATTATCGTAGTAAAATCGGGTCACTCATGTACTTGACATCTAGTAGACCAGACTTAGTGCAAGCAGTATGCTATTGTGCACGTTATCAAGCACGACCAACTTGCACGGTTATCAACACGACCACACAAAAGCGACTCAAGAGGTTAAAAGAATCATTAAATACTTAAAGGGGTACCATTAACATGGGACTCCTGGAATCCAAATGATTCTGGCTTTGACAAACATCATTGTCAATTCTGATCATGCCGATGCCTGTTATACTCGAAAAAGAAACTTCTGGAGGATACAGTTCCTTGGTGATAAGCTAGTAAAGCTTGATGTCAAAGAAACAAAACTACTGCACTGCAATTATTCCTTCACAGAGAAGAGTACAGTGTCCGTTATCTGCAATGTTATGCCAATAATGTGGATGAGGACACAGCTTTCAAGAATAGGCTTCAACTACAACAAAATACCGTTGACTCGACCTCAGTCAGCCTACCAGCAAATCATGCATCCCCAACACATTCGTGAACAAATTCACAACCATACTCGGGTATCATTTCATAAAGGAACAGGTTGAATAATGGTATAATTGAAATATATATTTGTCAAAACTGAACTACCAATTATCTGACATGTTTACGGAAATCCCTTCCTGAGGTCGGTTTCAGTAACTTGTCAGAAGGATTGGTATGAATGTTTGACACCGCTGAACTGGAGGTTGACAAATGAGACTGCAAGATAGTCATCATCAAACATCGACCAATGTAAATATTTTTGAGAAAAGCAAATACAAAAATATAAAACTTCAAAAAGAAAATACAAAATCAGAAAAACAGAAAATTTCCAAAAAAAATCTTCTCGACATGTCTCTTGGAATCGATAACATTTACGTGCTTAGAAATGTCGATTAACATTGACACGGGTGTGTAAATGAAGTTCGAGCGAGAGTTGCAAATAGTTTCAAAACATGTCATTTCTAATTTTCTAGATGTCTTTATGTGCACATATCAGTAATAACCCGACGCATATAAAAGGAAATTTATAACTTATCCTCACAATGAGAAAATTAACGATGTCTCGTAGAGAATGTTCTTACAAGACATTCAATGTTTAGCTCAAGAAAATGTATAGTGTACGTTCAGTGCGCTTACCCTTACCCGTTAAAGAGAAGTCCTCTAACATCTGGTTTTTCAAAAAGTTAAACACAATTTTTTAAGAATTTCTCAATGACAATTCATAATCTTTCAAAATTGTGTGTTCAACACTCCATCCCTCATAATGTTTTCAAAAAGACAACAATTTTTCAATTGGTCATATTTTTGAGGGGGATTTTTTCGAAAAACACCAGTTTTATAAATGTTCTTGGATACATCAACACTGACAATTTCTACTTATCAAAACATATCAAAAATGTTCCAACCATTCATAGCTGATAATAATTTCTCCCACAGAATTTTTCAAGACATATTTTAATCAACAAGGTAATTCAAAAACAAGTTTTATTAATTAAAAAAAGGGGAGAAAATGTATTTAAAATATGATGTAATCGACTTTAATGTGCTGCACGTAAAGAACAGGTTTATGTTTTGAATCTTATACCCAACAACACTTAATTTCACAACAATTACTTAAAAAGTCATACGGTGGTTAGGTAGGAAATCAATCCTATGACTCAACCAGAACCGGAGGATCTACCTAAGTATAATCCAAAGATAGAAAAAGCAGTCTTTAGGTATGATTGGAGTGAATGTATCTGGTAATATAATGCCGACTAAGATTGAGCTAACACTAGAACAATCACAACAAGGTGTTAGTAATGACGTCTTGGTAAGCATTGAAGGCGTTGAAGAATGAAAAAGAAATGTATGGATAAAGGGTCTAAAGAAAGAAGCCCTCCACACAACTTAAGGCAGAAACCGGGTCAATACATATGCTGTCAGAATCACAAGTTGATTGCTGACATTGAAAACGACATCATGGACCCAGTGATGCAATGCACAACCCTTCCCAGCCATTCGGGTTTCTCTCAACAGAAACTTGTCTCATTTGTCACGGAGATACACACGTTATCTATTGACATCTCATTCCAAGATCGTTGATATTGAATAGGTGGCAATCTGCTCAAGCCTCCGAGTACTAAAACCAAAATGCACTAATCGAGTCTAGAGCCAAGAGATCAATAAAAATCTCGTTAGGACACATTCCATTTCAAACACTTGTTGAACATCATCAAGTTCACAAGCTGTTAACAAGAGTCCTACGCAATATCCTTGTGATATTTGCCAGAACATCCGAGTGATACTTATGTATTCACAATGAAGATGGAAATCCTGCTTGAGCCAGCATCAAACAAGCTCTTGGTAGGTGACTTACGAGATTCTATATGAATCAAACTTGTGACAACTAGATATCGATTTGGTCCAGTAAATGAATTGACGGTTGATGAATTTTGATAAAAAGATTAAAACTCCCGATGTGTTACAAAAACGCTTTTACAAGTAACACGTCGATTGATTTTCAAATCAATTTTCTTGATTATCACTAACGTAAACCTGCAGGTTAAAACGATGGTGACGGTATCCCAATCAACCAAATTCGATTCATTACCACATATTCATGCTCATTCTACAAAGATAAACAATTATGAAAACTCAAGATTTAAAGACAAAGACTTCCGCAAACTCTGATCTAAAGCTTTCAAGATGAGGCACAGTATAAGAATGTTGGTCAAAGACACATGATCGCAAGATGGCATAGACGATAAAGACAATGACAAAGGCTCAAAGTCAAGATCGCAAAGCATAAAGGAACAAACCTACAACTAAGAACAAAGAGAAAGACCAAGACCACATGAGCTTAACGACAAAAGCAATCTCATTGATCTCATAAAGGAGTGTCATCAATGAACTCACTTCGGGGGAGATTGTTAGCCTCAAAATATTGAGTCGAACATGAAGTTCGTCCATTATGTATTTTAGTCTCGGTCAATCAATTAGTTAACGTTGTAATAGGAAAGTATCGGGAATCGGGCTTGATAGTTAATCTAATATTGTATATGTTTCGGGTTTAATCCCAAGCAAAACCCGAGCCCGGGTCCTAGTCAAATATCCCGAACGTCACTTAATGTGTCGGGGTATATAAGTAACTTTTCCACCTAGGAAAAGTAAGTGGATTTCATTTATAATATTTCATTTTTCTCTTTTCTCTTTTCTCTCTAACCTCTCTCTTGTTTCTCTCTTTAGAAATCTTCCCACTCTCTCTTTTCTTGATCTAGATTCGTGTGGTATATGAAGTGAAAGTGTTAATCGGGATCCTACAAATTTACTAGTAGAATAGACCACCCCAAAAGCTCAAACTCGACGCATGTTTAGCTAGCGCAAAGCGCTCTTATGTTCGACGTCAATTTTGATAATATATACAGTAACTCTCACACATGGAAGTTGCCCACACGATGTGTTGAAGGGGAGGCTATACACTATTTCACCATTAGACATTCACATGGAGCAAAAACATTGAATGTCTGTTTCACCTTCTTGGAAGTTAGTATGCACGGATCAAACATTCAGACCTATCATATACATATATGATCAACATTATTTATATGAAAAAACACCTCTTTAAGGCAGGGCGTTATGGTGTCTACCACCACACGCGAAGGGCCATCCATGGCGCACGAACCCATGACGGGGTGTTTTGTTGGCACGCGAAGGCCACGAAAAAGGGTGGTTTGGTGAAGTCTTTCACCTAACGGAAACAAGTGGAAAAGGGGGAAGTGGTATGGGTATGTTTTGATGTTTGTGAGTGTGTGTGAGGTATTTTACGGGTATGTTTGTATAAAGTGATGCATTTTTATGTGTTTGGTTAGGTGGTTATCACTACGGCTGTTTGATGGTAAATTAAGTGGTGTGACAAAGAGTTGACGTAACGCTGAGATAAAGATTAATGAAAGTTGACCATCACATCCAACCTAAAAGTAGAGCTTAAGCAGACACCAATGAATCACTACAAGAATTCGGGCGAATACCCACGACAATTACCCACATTGATCCTTTGGAGGGCATTTACCCACATAATACCCACCAGTTACCCACGATTAGTGACTTTCAAAGTCGATTTTATTTCCCCTTGAATTTCTCACGGATTTACCCACACAAATAGCCACATAAATATTTTTGGTGTGCAATATGTGGGTAAATAATTGGCGCCAAAACATTCCCCACGAATTACCTACATACTGAGTTCTATAGAAATTGAATTTAGGGGATAAGATGTTAATGGTTGGTTTGAAGAATTATTTTTTATAGGATTATATGAAATGTTACAATGGAATGGTATTTATTTATACTAAAAGTGATGAATGTTGAAAGTTGAGTTTGACTGTTCTTATTGACTTGACTTTTCATTTAATGCTGAATATTGGAGGTTTTGTTTTACATTTAATGCTGAAAAGGGAAATGAATATGAGCCGTTGATTATTTTTTAATATCCAGGTGTCGTTTTCTCCCTTTTTTGCCTCAAGATCAAAAAATCAAAAACCTTTTTTATATTAGGTTATATATAGATTACTTAATATGTTATTTTAATGGCTATAGTTTATGTGTTAATGATATTAAACTATGAAATCAGCTTCATTTTTAATGCTACGAAACTCTGAAATGAGCTTCATTCTTAATGTTATTAAATCATATATGATTTTAGATATCAATGGTTTTTATAATATTATGAAACCATATATCAATGGTTTTCTAACTATAGGTTATAGATTTTTTTATGTTATGAAACATAAAATTAGTCTTATTCTTGAAACTAGATATCAATGGTTTTCAAAATTTAAAAATCAATTAATTAAGAATAGTTAGAAAAATATAATGGCTTAAATTAAAAAAGTTTGAAGAATATTAAACATTTAATAAGAAAACCAAAAATTCTTTTTGAAACTGTAACACAAAATCTCTCAAAACAAAACCTTCAACATTCAACATTAAAAGAAAAGTCAAGTCAACAAGAACATTCAAACTCAACTTTCAACATTCATCACTTTTAGTATAAATACCATTTGATTGTAACATTTCATGTAATTTCATATAATCCTATGAACAAATAATTCTTCAAACCAACCATTAACATCTTATCCCCTAAATTCAATTTCTAGAGTAAGATATGTGACAAAAAACAAGATGTAAATTTATTAGCAAACAAAGAATTATGCCCAATCTTATTAATCGTATGAATCAACTCAGTTATGTTATGGAACATTAATTTTCCAGGTATATTCTTAGTTAAATTAATTTTATATGTTATTACTTAATATGTTATTTTAATGGCTATAGTTTATGTGTTAATGATATTAAACTATGAAATCAACTTCATTTTTAATGTTATGAAACTCTTAAATCAGCTTCATTCTTAATGTTATTAAATCATATATGATTTTAGATATCAATGGTTTTTATAATATTATGAAACCATATATCAATGGTTTTCTAACTATAGGTTATAGATTTTTTTATGTTATGAAACATAAAATTAGTCTTATTCTTGAAACTAGATATCAATGGTTTTCAAAATTTAAAAATCATTTAATTAAGGATAGTTCAAAAAATATAATGGCTTAAATTAGGAAAGTTTGAAGAATAATAAACATTTAATAAGAAAACCGAAAATCCCTTTTGAAACTGTAACAAACATCCTGATTTTTCGAGATAATAATTTTGAATGATAAATCATTTCCTTAGTTATCCACCAATGCTTTTGAAATTCAAATGAACATGCTAACACATTCAATAGATTATAAATACAGGCACATACATACAGTAGCACTCACCTTTTTCTTCAAATTAATACACGCGCACTTAATGTTAGATATTGGATCTATAATATTATATCTATTCAATTTTCAATTGCATTCCTATTTTGAGGTTAAATATGAAATATTTTCTTTGTGTTTGTAGCAAAAGAAATGGAGATGAGAATGACTCAAGTGTGTGACTTGGATCCAATGCTCGATGATATCAGAATATTAGTGCGTTGCATGAGTATTTGGAAGTCTCGCCCTATAGGAAAACCGAATGAGCTATGAAGTTTAGACTGCGTATTGCAAGATCAACATGTAATCTTTGTACAATTCATATAGTCTACAAGTTCTTTTATTAATAATTGTTTGATAGTTGCATTATGCAATTGATATTCATATATAATGCAGGGTAATCGGGTTCAAGCTATTGCTAAGAACAACCAGATCAACAAGTTTTAACTTTTACTCGATGAATATAAAGCATTTTACTAATTTTATCTAAAGATTTTTTATGCTTTATGCTAAATTATGACATTATTTTTTACAAGTCTATGTTTTTTTATTTGTCGATGTTAGTTTTGTCAAGTGTACATAAACTTTAACATTCCTCTAAGTATTTTTTATAGTTTATGCTAAATTGGGTAATAAAAAATTTTCAATTATCTATTCTATAAGTGAAATTTTTATACATTTTAAAATTATTTATTAATCCTAAAGCAATTTCTTAAAGCATCCCGTCCAACGGACGGGCCTTGCGGCTAGTTGTGGCTATATTTATGGGTAATTTAGTGGGTAAATCTTATTTTCCCACGAAACAGAAATATCCTTTTCATCCGTGGGTGATTTAATGTGGGTGTTTTGAGGGTGAATATACACCCATAAGTTTACCTATGTGATTGTTTGCGTTGGTATTTCACAATGAGTAATTGCCTATAGACAAGTTGTATGTAGGGGTGTTAATCGGGTCGGGTTGGTCAGGTTCGGGTTCATTTGGGTCCGGTCAACTCGAGCTGAAGATAAAAAACATACCTAAACCCGACCCTATTTAGGGTTCGGGTTAGGTCTAGACGGGTTCAGATCAGCCCCTATTTAGAGGTCGGGTTGGTAGCGTTTTTCATGCCCAAGCGTTTATAAACATGGTTTGCTTGATTGTTCACGTTCTCGTGTTTCGTTTCATTGGTGTCATACTTGTTGAGCAAACGTTAACAAACATAAACAGTATCTCATTCTAAACGAATAGACACACACGTAAATTAATGTTCAAGTTCATGTATTTGTCTGTTTGTTTGATTAACTTAAATGAACAATAAACTTTTATGTTAGTACACTTTGTTTACAATCTTATTCATAATTCAAAGTCTACAACTTTATTCTAACAAGTTTTAGAACAATGAACTAAAGGTAATGTCAATCTAAGTAAATAGCAAGAAATAGTCTTGATACGTTCCATGTTAGCAGAATCAACTAGTTGTCATATCCAATGTTTAAAAAACCAGGTTTTTAATCGACCCGGTCGAGTTATCGGGTCACCGGTTGCAACCATAATTTTTTTTTTGTGCAAACCCGTTCTTTCATCAAGAACAAAAAAATATAAAAATATTTTGCGATGATACAAAAAAGTAGGATATATAAATCATTGAATATCCCATATATTACGTTGCAAGTATATATAATTAACATTCTTTATTTGTAAAAAAACATGAAAAACCAAAACCCGGTCGGGTCTCGAGAACCAGGTTAACCCGAGTCAGTTCAAACCCGGTGGGTCTAATCGGTTTTTGAAAATATAAAACCTGATTTCATTTGATATGTATGTTTTTTTAACCCGAACCAATTCAACCGGCCAAATTGAATCAGGTTTTTAAAAATTGGTCTTATCTTACTTTTACAAACTTTTCCCCAAAATTTAGTCTTCCCTCTAAAATATTTTCATTATATCCCGCCTTAATTTTTCTCCAAAATCAAAATCACATTCTTAGAACCCTCCAACCTTCAGTTATTCATCACACTTACCCTTTCCCCCAAAAGAAAAATCATATCCATCACCAACACAAACCCACTCACGGTTAAAAGAGCCACCTCATCACCGACCACTAGTCGGTTCAAACATATTAACATCCTACACAGAACCAAAAGCCCAACGCCATTCATCATCTTTTTCTTTCTGCCAATATAATGTTACAATCTAAAAATCGGTATTATAATATGCTAAAAAGTTCAATGTAGAAACCGAAAATAAGGTGCTCAATAGGCCCAAATTTTTTTTAAAATTTTACGGTTATGGTGAACCCGACATCAATAAACTTGTAAACATCAGTTGTATAATAATTATTTCTCACTACATCTAGATTTCCACATATTGTCCTTGGGTCGGGGCAAGGCGTGTGGGCTGATAAGCATTGCCGTTTATCAACAATTTTCAAGATGTTTTATAATAGAATTTGATACTAATATGATGATTTATGAGTACCTAATTGTTAGGTACTGTAGTTAAGAGGATGAAGTTGGTGTTTAATATTGTTTTGATTGGTTTTATTTATTGTTGTTTTAGTAACCTATATAGAAAAAATGGCAAAGAAATAGTATACACGTAGCCTACTGCTAAGTTTTGGTATTCACGTTGTTTTCCAACAACAGGACGAATTTAGTTTCCAATATTGCTTAATTATTGCGAGGAACAACAAAGATTTGGCTTTACCAAACTTAAAATATGGTATGCACCCATAGCATGGGTACACTATGATGCTTAGTATAGGATAGTTATCATCCACCATTCAGCCTATTGGTTGTGTAACGTAACTAAGCATATAGGATTTTGGACTACTGATTTCTAGTTGTATAGCAATGTAGAATTAAGAATGTAGACTTTGAGGTCTGCTACTGAATATATTGTACATCCTTTGTCACATTCATTTTTTAGGACTCATTTATGTGGCGCGGGGCAACATAAGATGTAATAGTGGATAAAGATGAGAGTACGAGTCCACAAAGTAGAGAATGGAAAATTTGTTTGATGCTTTGGTTGGTATCTTATATTCTTATCCTTTAATTTGGTCCACTGACATCTTGTTGAACAAAATTTTGAAGGCCAATGTGGTTCATTAATGCATGAACATCAAAAGAGCTTTCAACACATTTAACTAACTTTTACATTTTTACTTTCCAATTCTTTTTAATCCTGGTTAAGGTTGCAATGTAAAGCTAAAATTCATACTTTTATGGTTATGATTTTCTAATTTTTTTTTTGTGTTTTTTATGTTATTGATACTATGACATAGATGTTTGCAGAGATTTTTCCTTCTACCAAAAAGATAGCTCAGTTGAGCTCGTTGTTAACTACCTCAACAAAGATCCATTCTGAAGCTGTAGTACTAAGCCCCATCGTTTCCAAATTAAATTCCTACAACCACATTATCAGCTAATTCCATGATATGTAGAGGACAAATAATACACTCCCAAGTTCCATGATTATTAAAATGTTGACTATTTTTTAGATATAAAAGTATATTAGATTAAAGCATGAAAACTAAAACCTTAGGGTAGATTACACAACACGAAGGAACTTGTGCCGCCAAATCAACCAAAAGAAACTAAAATGGAAAAGATGTTGAGATCAATGGAGGGTATGCCTGGAGCACCTGACATGAGAATGTATTCAAAGGAAGAGCGGATGAGTGGAAAAGGCTTGGATGATGCTTTGCAAAAATAAATATCTCACCGCGTGAAATAGTAGACGGGGCAAGTTAATGAAAAATATGTCTGTAAGATTCCTAATTAGTATTTACAACATAAATGATATGACAAGATTTTCGTATTCATGTCAAGTTCAGTATATTCAAAAAGTATGGTTTGTAAAATTTATATTGGTAACAACTTGCTTTACTATAAACAGTCGGCAGTTACCTTCAGATTACTGCAAAAAAACCACAAGATAAATTACATGGTTCGTCCCTGTGGTTTGGGCGAAATCCCTACGCCCATCCCTGATCTTTTTTTTTTTTGCCTCGTCCATCCCTATAATGAAACTACATACCATCGTCCATCCCTAACTCCAACGGTCAATTTTTTTTCGTTAACTCCATTTTAGCCCCGTCCCAATGGGTATTTTGGTCCTAATCTTTTTTATCTTGAATTCTATAAGTAAAATATATTACCCTTCCGTTTCATTTCACATCCCATAAAAACATTTCCCACTTAACAGTTAGTCTCTTCACAAGTTTTATCAAATCATCTAAAAGCCCTAATTAGTAAAACTGTGAATCATATGCTAGTGTGATGTCTATACCATTGTGGACGTTGCGATCTACCCCAATAAGATTGTTATGTTCGTGATTTTTATGTAGGTTTCTTCGTTTCCTTAGGTTGCAAGTATGTGAATAAGGTTGTCATTACTATGTCAAAATGAAAGATTTGTATGTATATGCATGTTTGATTCGTATCTGATTCATTTGTCACCATCATTATAGTTCTGATACTAAGAATTCCTTTTTTAAGCAATGTTTTTTTATTCATTTTCAGGAGAAAAAATCGCTGTATTCATTGAAGATACACTATGCAAGCATGTTTACAAATCCCCCTAATAGGAGCTATGTTAATGGTGATTTTTGTTTTTTTGACTGCATTGATATTGATGAATTTTCAGTCCTTAAAGTATCTGACATGGTTAACAAGTTAGGTTTATAGTGATAAGGTTACCATGTTTTATCATTTCAAAAATCCAGGTTTGTGATTTGGATAATGGGACTACACACTTTAAGAATGACCTGAGTATTGGCCTTAAGAAGAGTATGTTAGACATAGGAATCTAGTAATGAATTTATGTTGAGCATCACACTTCTACTTTGGATACCTACTATCAATCACAGCAGGTTACTGAAATAAGTACTCCCAAAAATAGTTGTATCATTGAGGCACCTGATGATGTTATTCCAGCAAAAAGACCAAATAAGTTGCCACCCAAAAAATTTGGTAAATCAGCATGTGCTAGGAATCTCTTAGGGTGGAATGAAATTAGAGACAGACTAGGTGTTGGGCAAAGTAGTCAAGTAACTGAAGTTGGTCAAAGTAGTCAGTCTAATCCTACACCCATTGTTCAACCTAGTGCCTTTGTTGATGATTTTTATGCTGTTGATGATCCTTTTAATGGGCAAGGTGATTTTGAACATTTGTTTCGTTTAGATGATATAGCTCCATTAGTCAATGTTGATGGTACAGTAAAAGGCAAAGGAAAAGCAATTGAAGTTGATGTAGGTGATAAGGGTAAAGGTATAGCAATTGATGATGAGATAGAGAGTTTAAAGGATGCAGAAGATGAAGAACAGAGTAGTGAAGAAGAAGAAAGTGATGGTTTTGTGGATGTGTAGAACCCTGTGGAAGAGGTAGAGGTTAACATGGATAGTTTTGATAGGAATGATGCTGATAACATGGGTTATGAACAAAACCCTAGGGAGTTTAATGCAAATGATGAAATTGAGGTGGATATGGATGTCATGGATCATGATGAATTTGAAAGTGCATCAGATGAAGATGGTTTAGAAAGGATTAGGAACAGGAAGCTGAAACAATTAAGGAAACAAGGAAAAACAAAAGATGGTTCTGTGCCCAATACTGTTTTCTTTGTAGGCAAGGAATTTGCCACTGCAGATGATGTGAAAAAGGATATTCACAAACTATTAATAGAGACTAGGAGGGAACTTTTTTTGAAGAAAAATGATAAAGTTAGAGTAAGAGCAGAGTGTAGGGGAACTATACCTGTGTTTGAAGATACTCCACAACATGGGCCTTCTGATGGTGGGCCTAGTCAAGCTAGTGGGTCAAGCCCAAAAACAAAATGGACCAAGGCAAAAGTAAGTGAGTCTAAAGGTATTCAATGCAGTCCTCAGTCAAAGTCAAAGTATGTAGGTGGGAAACCTAATGCAAGAAAGTTAGCAGCCAACCAATGTCCATTTGTGATACACGTTTCCAAGTTAAGAGATTCTGAAACTTGGCAAGTGAAGACATTTGATGACACCCATAAGTGCCTACAATCCAGAAAAATCAAGTATTGCACTGCTGATTTCCTGTCTACTGATATTATGCAACAGATAGAAACAAACCCAGAAATACCAATTAAATCCTTGCAAGAACAATTGCAAAAGAAATTTCAATTAGAGGTTTCAAGAATGAAGGCTTTCAGGGCAAAGTCAAAAGCTGTTGATAGTGTTAGAGGTGACTACACTTTGCAGTACAAGATGCTAAGAGACTATGTTATGGAGTTGAAAGAATGCAATCCAAACACAACAGTGAGGATTGGAGTGGAAACTGAAGAAGATCATACATCTCCAACAAGAATCTTTAAAAGGATTTATGTGTGTTTAGGTGCATCAAAAGCAGGATTCAAGGCATGTAGAAGGGAATTTTTAGGATTGGATGGGGCTTTCATGAAGGGCCCATTCCCAGGTCAACTGTTGACAACTGTAGGGATTGATCCAAACAATGGTATATATCCTCTAGCTTATGGGATTGTTGAAACTGAATCAAGAGAGTCATGGACATGGTTTTTGGAACACCTTAAAGATGATTTAGACCTTCAAGACAACTCTAACTTCACATTTATAAGTGACAGGCAAAAAGTAATTCATATAGTATGTTTTATTGTAACAGTTATATTGGTTTGTTTACTAATACATTTTTACCATGTGAAACAGGGAATAATACCAGCTATAGCAGAGTTATTCCTAGCTGCTGAGCATAGGTTTTGCCTAAGACACATTCATGAGAACATGAAGCAGAAGTGGGCTGGAACAGCATACAAAGAACTCTTGTGGAATTGTGCTACAACTTTGACTATCCCTCAATTTGATAGAAGAATGAACAGGCTTAAGGAATTCAATAAAGAATGCTATGACTGGTTAGCATTGATTCCACCACAGCACTGGGCCAGAGCTCACTTTTCAGGTAAACACTTAGTCTTTTAAATTACAGATTTACAACTTACATTTAAGATACATTGTCATTAGTAGTAATATACCATATATTTAACAGGAAGAGCCAAAACAGACATGTTGTTAAACAACATGTGTGAGGTTTTTAATGGCCAACTCCTAGATGGTAGAGATAGACCAATTATCAGCTCATTGGAGTATGCTAGGGAGTACCTAATGAAGAGGACTGTTACTGTGTTACAAACCATAGCAAAATCAGATGGTCCCTTGACACCAACTGCTACAAAGCTTTTCCAAGCCATAAAAAATGAAGCAACTGAGTGTGTAGCACAGTGCAATGGAGGACATTTGTATGCTGTTACTGGCCCATATAATGATCAATGTGTGTTAATGTATCTACTAGGACTTGTACTTGTAGAAAGTGGGAATTAACAGGAATGCCTTGCAAACATGCTGTGGCAAGCATATGGAACATGGCTGCTAATAGAGTTGATGTTGGTGTCCCTGAGACTTGGGTCCATCCTTGTTACAGGCTAGATACATGGAAGGAAGTTTATAGTCACCACATCAATCCAATTAAGGGAAAGCTCATGTAGCCAAAGTCCAACATTCCCACCATAATTCTTCCTCCAAACCACCATCCACAAGTTGGAAGACCACCAAAGAAAATAAAGAGATCAGCAGGTGAGGGTATACCCATGATGAGAAACAATAAATTGTCTCGGAGATCACAAACTATCACTTGTGTTCTGTGTCATGGTAAAGGTCATAACAAAAGGACTTGCAAAGGTCAACAAGTTCCTAAAGTTAACAAGACTGCTGCAACAACTAGAAGAGGTGCAAGTGCTTCATCTGTTAAAGCTTCTACAAGTGGTTTAAAGGTAGCTACTCATAAAGGTAACAACACTTCTGCAAGTGTTAAGGTTGCTGCAAGTGGTTCAAAGGTAGCTACTCATAAAGGTAACAACACTTTTGCAAGTGTTAAGGTTGCTGCAAGTGGTTTAAAGGCTATTCAACCATCTGGGAATGTTAAAGGTGGAAATGTTAAGACTGCTGGAAAGGTTAAAGGTGCTGCAACTGGTTCAAAGGCAGCTGCTCAAAATGGAAAAAAAATGTTGCAGCAAGTGGAAAAGGATCAAGCCAAGCAACTCAGCCATCTGGGAATGCACCTAAGAAGCAACCAAAAAAGAAATAGCTTTTTTTGGGATAACTGTGTTCTCTATCTGTTGAATTTCCTATGTTTTAGTACTTTAGTATTTGAACTCTAAGTATTTTGTGTCAGTATTTTCAATAGTTGCATTGTTATTGCAACTAAAGACTTGAATGTTGTGGGATATTTGATTGTTGCTACCATGCTTATAACAATATGTGCTTTTGGTTAATTCTGTCTTAAGTTTTTGTTTAAGTTGGCATGTTTGTGATCTGCATATTTGATGTCTTGAATTGTCAGTTGTTTAGTCTGCATATTTGATGTCTGGAAGGGCTTAATCCTTTTCCACTTGCTGCAACATTTTTTAGTCTGCATACTCATTTATGGGATGCTAATTGTCTGCAAGTGTCATGCTTCTGATTTGGATCATTCATGTCTGCAATCTTCATATTTTGGTCAACATTTCTTAAGTTTGATGTATGCAAAACACATTTTGTTTTGGTCTGCAATTTGGTATACTAAGTTCTGCATTACACATTTTGTAATGCTCTTTAACTCTCATGTATGATGTATGCAATTGTAGTGTATGTTTGTTGACTTCAAAAAGTCAATTTATGGAATTACCTAATCTTTCAACTAAAGGTCAAGGTATATGTTTGATTCAGGTCTGCATATCCAATGAAACACACATAGTAATACTTGTTGACTATTAAAACACCCAAGCAAATTCACAGTTGTTGACTATCAAAGGTCAAACACATAAATGGCACACAAAAGTTCAAGTCACAGGGTTTAACTGATAAGCAACATTTTCATTACATCGAACAACCTTTTACAAAACACAAAATTCATGTTGCTATTACATCATACATAACTAGATCATAACACCATAAGAAAGATCCTAGGTCATTTTAAAGGTTTTTTAGGTAAACATGCAGAACACAATAAATAACCTAAAAGCCAACCAGGACATATACAAATACTGCCTAAGCCTTGCACGATCTGCTTCTAATTGTCTGACATAGGCTTCAATTTGATTTCTTGATCTTAAAAGCCCAGGTATAATCGCCACTGCACGTTCACACATTGGGGGATCCATCCAATAAAAGAAAATGCAAGGAGAGTCTTGTGTATAGCAACAAGAAAAAATTACTAACTAATTCTTTAACCAATAGATCCTGATGAATAAATGCACAAAATCAAACGCATTACCCTTCGTGGAAAAGCATAGAACCTTCGACCTAGGTTTATGTTGGTCCAGGAGGTAAGTATCATTGTCATTCATCTACAAACACAAAATGGATGATCCATGATCTGATTTTGTTTTTTAGGTTTGTTAGTGATTTTGATATGGGGAAAAAAGTGTGTCAAGTGTGTGTTTTCAAAAAATGGCTCGTACTATTTATTAAAGAGGTGGGGTAGTTGTGTTAAAATATTAGATAAAAAGGAAAGGACCAAAATGCCCCCACTTGGGACGGGCTAAAATGGAGTTAACGAAAAAAAATTGACCGTTAAAGTTAGGGATGGACGATGGTATGTAGTTTCATTATAGGGATGGACGAGGCAAAAAAAAAAGATCAGGGATGGGCGTAGGGATTTCACCCAAACCACAAGGACGAACCAAGGTAATTTTTTAATATGTTTTAGCTGATGTTATGATCCCAATATCTTTAGGACTAAAAACATGCCAATAACTACATTTTTGTTATCAGATTACCACAAAGGGAACAAGATGGTACCATGGTTGATGAAGGTGCTTACTCTACTCAATCATGTTACACATGCTTACAAACATTATATAAAGAAGGATTTATGATTTACTTACAATATAATTTGAGACCAGTTATTTGATATCAAATATGCAGATGATACTCAGGATACAACTGAAGATGAGCAGCAACTAAACCATGTGAGGGAATGGATCAAGTCTTATCTAGATGATGTTGATGTAATTGATGCCCTATCAGCTTTCCCGATATCTCACTTGTACAGTTTGTTCTTTAAGTTTACCAACATCAATGAACATGTTTAGCTTTATGATTCCAGTTATGCAACAATAACTTAATGTTGTTTATTGTATTTGCAGGCTTTGATAGAAGGTAAACCAAAGAATCTAAATGGACAATAAAGTTAATGATCATGTATTATTTGCAATCATTGTATTATTTTAAATTCGTTTTTCAAAAATTATGGACAAGCTTGTTAATGTAGGCCTTATACTAAAAGCTGGAAATAACAGTTTCAACATCAAGAGGGCGAGGGTGGGATAATAAGTCTATAAGAATGGAGAGAAAGTTAACAAGAAATATCAACAAACCCAATTGTGACACTGATAGAGAAAATAGTGATGGAGGAGATGCTCACCAATGCCTAAGTATATGTCATTTTGAAGCAGATGCAAGAGAGGTAGATGACCATTATAGCCCTAGCTAACAAGTCTTATCTATCTTTACTCTAGGATGTTTTTTGTTGATAATACTATTTATGTATGAATGATCTCTTTATAAGAGCTTTATTTTATAAGAATATTTGTGCTCAATGTATGATTTTATATTTCATGAAATATATTTTGTCGCATTTACATAAAATTCTAAAAAGTTTACCCATGAGGTATCTATTTTACATGAGCGGGTAGTTTACCCACAAGTTATTATGGGTAAATTTTTCCACCAATTTTACACACGAATATATATGTGACTAAATTCATTTGCAAACTATCTTGGGAATTGACTAGTATACATGAATAGTTTTATAGGTGTTGTTACTCACAAATTACCGACAAGTATATGTATGTGTATTTTCGTGGCGAGTTAGAAAAACCCACAACACTTTACCCATGAACGTGACACAATTACCCACCTGAAATGATGTGGGTAAATTTACCCACATAGCATAAATGGCGTGGGTATACAATTAGCCTAGGAGGTTTTACCCATCGTCTTATAGTTGTGGGTAGTTCGTGGGTATTACCCAGTTACCCACGAAAATATGGCTTTTACCCACAAATCTCTTCAGTAGCTATTCGCCTGAATTCTTGTAGTGAATATATACACACTTTGCATAGGAAAACTGGAAAAGTATAGAAAACTTCTGAGATTATTTAAGATTTGTATCATACTTTTGTCACTTCAGAGTTTAGAATAGGAGTTTTACCTTAAAGGCTAAGTGAAATTTTAAGTAGGATATTGATTGGTTGAAATCCGGATCAAAGTGAATAATTATTTTGAGAAATACTAAAATATAAGAATTTTGATACGAATGCTTTACTTCTTAGCCTCACCACTTTTTTTTTATCAGTATATGTGACGTTGAAATCATCGGTCGTATTATCTATACTACATACAGTAGAGGAACACTTATTTATACATAGTATACAAAATTTTAATACATTAACACATTACAAACTTGAAAACTGAAACACACTAACAAAGAAAGATATTATACAACTATTTAATACATAATTAATACTTCCATTAAGACATTTATTACTTAAAAATACAAATATTAATGTAATACGTACAATTAATCAACATAAACACACCATTATTGACTGGTCAACACATTTAATATTATTCTTAAAAACACCACATAGTCTATTAAATACACTAATTACTGTTATTTTTAAAAACCCATAAAATAAAAAGTACATGTTATTATACACATTGTACAAACTAAAAAAACATACAAAGCTCCATACAATTTATTTGCTAATACATATAGTTTTGAAAATTGGACCGGACAAACGGGTCAACCGGGAACATGAGTGGCCACCGGTTCGGCTAGCAAATAAAAACCGTACGAAAATGAACAGGAGAAACCGGGCGAAACCTATAAAAATGAGTGAACCGGGTCTGATCGGGATCATTTATTTTTATTTTTCTTTGATTAATCACAGGGGCCCGCCGCCGCATCTCGCGGATACCCCGTTGTGGTTATTAATATGTGAAATAAAATATCATGACGTGTGTATCTAGAGGGCAGTCGCTTCAAGAATTAACACAAACCACCTAATTGTTAAATAACAAAAGACGTTTTTATTGATCGAATGCTTTACATAGTTGAGATAACATGTGTACTTATATTAATATGTGACATTAATAAAATAAGCAACATAATCTAAGATGGATACTTTATAAAATATGTGACTATAATAATATAGCAACATAATCTAAAACCGTAAAACCTAATGGACCACAAGCCCACAATTAAGCTTGAGCCAATGACCTAATCGTCTAACACTTCTCGTAGTTTGAACGAGAGTATTCTGAACTGACAAACTGAGATGAATGTTGAAGTCCCTTCTACTTTTCTTCTTTTCCTCACATTCTCTATTATTTGTTTGAATGGGGGAGAGTTGAATTCAGCGACAAAGGTGTTTGTTGCTTATGATTTCTTTCTTTTTGTGACCTTTTTTATACGTCATAGATTGTTTTGTGTTTAGATAGGAGCGACAATTCTTTTTTCAACTAGTGTCTCTGAAAATAATAATCCCCAGCAGTAAAAACAAATTTTGTGATTGAAGAGAAATTTAATTGATAGATTTCTCAACATACATACATGGTCTTTTATGTCAGCTAGGGTTTTGTAGGATAAAGTCTGGGAGTTTGGTATGAAAAAAAACTAATTAAACCGATGACCAAAGGATAGAAAACTTTTTGGTGGTGGGTTTTACCTACAACTTTGATAGCATATACAATAACAAAGGAGTTTTATTGATTGAATGACTTACATACGTGAGATAACATGTGTGTTTATAAAAAATACATGACTTTAATAATTGGTTTAATTCCATATATACCAAACTTAAACACCATAATGTCATATAACCACTCAAGGGTGGCCTAGTGGCAAAAGAACTTGCGACTATCACTCTAAACTGTGTGAGGTCCCAAGTTTAATTCCTGCTAGGTGTAGACAACCTTGTAGTTACTACGCCAACCTCCTGAAAAGGGAGGCTTTACCTGGTTCTAGTATGTGTGGCGGTGGGTTCAAACCCCGTAGATTAGTCGGCCAAAAGGTAAGAAACCACTGTTAACAAAATAGAACATCATAATGTCATATTTATCCATAACATGCTTTAACTGCATTGTATATCACACATTTAAAACTTGTATTTTGGGTATATATAACTTTTGATGTTTAAGTCGGGTATATATGGAATTAGGTTGTGATCCTATAGAAGTTGGGCAAAGTTTAAAAAGTTTAACAAATTACCATGGTGACAAGTGTCCCCTTTTAGTTTTGCCAACCCCTCTTTTGCTATACCCAACTTAAACACCATCTTTACCATAATGCCATATTTTTTATAAAATTGATTAAGTATCGTCTCATGATTCCATTATTTCCGGTTGACGCGATATGTCCTGTTTGTCGCAAGGCATGTTTGGATTCTTTTGGGGAACATGTAGTTCATTGTAAAGAACTCCCAGGCTTCAAGTACCTACACGATATGGTTAGGGACATCCTTTTTGACATATGTAGGCGCGCCAGGATCTCCGTCAAGAAAGAGGCACCTATGAATTTCTTGACTGACCCGTCAGACGGAAGATCCACACTAAGACCGGCTGACATTTTAGTTTTTGGATGGGTTGGAGGAAAACATGCATGTGTTGATTTGACCAGGGTTTCTCCTCTCATGGGGTTGAGCAGTCAGGGTTTTACAGTGGGTGAGGCTGCTTTAAAAGTCGCCTCATACAAAGTGACAAAACACGAGAAAGCATGCTTTGAAAATCAACACGTGTTTATTCCCTTCGCGTTTGATACATTTGGGTTCTTTGCACCTGAGGCGGTTGAGCTACTTACCAGAGTCCAGTGTGTTATGAACAGTAATGTTATGACATATAGGTCCACAAATGTTGTATTTAATCGAATTGGCTTTGCAATACAAAAAGGGCTAGCGGCGCAGCTTGTTGCCCGTTTGCCTTCCCCTGCTATGTAATCCTTTTTATAATGTAAATAAAATTAGAATAAAAAAATTGATTAACATTGTTATAACAAAAAAAAAGTTTTTTCAAAAAGACAACTGATGAACAACGTGATCAATTTCAAACCCCTCCACCAAAATTTAAATATCATAAACAAATCACAAACTAATGAACAAGACTAACTAATGAACAAGAATGATGAACAAGACTAACCGATGAACAAAAATAACGGATGAGCATGACAACATCAATGTGCACGTTGTTCATCAATGTTCATAGTAATTTATGTTGTTCATCAATGTTCTTCATCAACATACTTTGTTCATTAATGTTTTTCATCATCAACTTTCATCTCTAACTTGAACAAATCTCCACAAACTTTTATTAATACCAAAAACATATTTTTTTTCAATTTCAAAATTTAAATCCGAGAATCAAAATGAAAAACTTAGAGGTAGATCAGTGATGGAGCCAGTTCGGGTTAATCTGGTGAAGATTTTGGTTAGGTTTTGACTGGTGACATAAGCATTTGTTGTGCGATTGAAGGTGACGTTTATGGTGGTGGCCCATGGCAGTGGTCGGGTAGTTGTGTGTGTTGATTGAATTGATATTCCTACATATGGATATAGATGCACTGGTCAGAATATATGGATGTGCCAGTTAAATGTGTTTTCATTTCTGTGTGTGTTTTTAGTTTTATGTGTAAGAAATTAGGAGCAAACTTAACATAGATTAGGGGTTTAAGTGTACATTGTAATTTAGATTAGGACTAGCCTATAACTAGGATTAGTTAAGCTTGTCTTGCAAGGCAATGATGTTTCCTATTCGACTTAGGATAGGTTTCTACCCCCTAATCTCTATAAATAGAGATGAGAGGGATACTACTTATTCATTCTTCTTGTCTTGATGTAGTCTTTATTAGGTTCTTAATAAAGGTTTGGTACGAGGGTATAACGTGTGCATATTCTTATCGGTTCTTTGTAGTCTCTCGTGTTTTCTACTTATGCTCGATGTAACTCGCGATCTAGCATTCCGTGATTGAACTTTTTTTGTCGTAATTATCCAGCAAGTGGTATCAAGAGCCATAAGTTAGTTGTGGTCTCTGAAGACCGAGTACTAGATCGAGGTTTCGAGTTCGTTCGAGGTATCGAGGTTTGGTTTCGGGTTTTGAATCGATTTTTTGGAGTGGAGATCATCGAGAGAAGCTGAAGAAAGGTTTATTATTCTAAAACCTACGATATTAAAAAGGGTGACGAAGGGTAGTCTTGTGGATAATGATTAAAAGTAATTGTGAAGTTCCTTTTTTTTGGTTGTTGATTTCATTAATTAATTGAATGTTTATGTTATGAAACATATGTTTTTTTGTTAAAGGGTTTTTGATCAACTTCGGATTATCGTCTTTTAGCGTTATAAAATTCTATCAAAGCAAAGGTTCTTGTTGTGGTTTCTCTTGTGGTTCAAGTATCAGTCGTGGTTTGCTTGGGTTTCAAGTTAATGATCAAGTTTACTTGTTCATGATCAAGGGTTTATAGTTCTTCTAATTAATTCATTTTGCAAGAAAAGATTTTTTAGCAACAACAACTTTATAGCACATGCTTGTGAAGCTTGTTGGTAAAGTTGGTTAAGAAACAACTTGACAAAACTTTTAGCAAGGTAAAAGAAGAATGACTAGTTCTATAACTAGGTTTGACATCGAGATTTTTAATAGGAAGAATGACTGTGGGTTATGACAAATAAAGATGCTTTCTTTAATGGTACAACTGGGATGTGATGCTGCATTAGAGATATTACATGCAGACATGGAAGTAGGAGAAAAAACTACTTTAATGAAAAAGGCATAGAGTAGCTTAATTCTATGCTTAGAATACCGGGTTTTATGAGAAGTTACCTAGGAGACAACTTATGCGGGAATTTGGACGAAGTTAACTAGTTTGTATATGACTAAGTCCTTAGTAAACAGACTATATCTAAAGAAGAAGTTGTACACATACTATATGAGTCCAGGTACAAAATTGGGTGATCATATAGGTGAGTTTAATAAGTTGATACTTGATTTGACGAATATTGATATTGAGATTGAGGATGAAGATCAGACACTTATTCTACTTACGTCGTTGCCATCATCATACGAAATTTTTTTAGAATCATTGTTGTATGGAAGGGAATACTTGACAATGGAAGATGTTCTGGCAACCCTGAATTCAAGGGAGTTGAATAAAAGAACTGAAGGCACAAAGGAAGAAACTAGCGACGGGTTATATGTAAGGGGAAGGTAATGATCATTCAGGTAAAGCTCATTCTGGTGGAAGTTTGTAGTTTAAGTTGAGGGGTGGAACTGGTAAACTCAAGTGCTTCACATGTCATTCAGAAAGTCATCTGAAGAGAGACTGTCCAATGAAAAAGTCAAGTAGGTTCGTCAGGAAAGGCAAGCATGATTAGGATTCTAATTCTTCTGATGATGAAGGTAACACCTACTTTGGAGAAGCCTTGGTGGTAGTCGGGAACGATGAAAAGACTGGATTAGTAATGGATTTAGGTGGGTTGTAGGATCTTAAAATTCACACAAACTATGAACTAGAGAGAGAAAGTAGAAGGGAAAAACACATAGAAAACACACTAAAATGTGTGTGTAAAATGATTCAACCAACACCCTATCCATGTGTGGAGAGGGATTTTATACAAAAGATAAACCAGGCTTTCCATAGGCTTGCCATGGGCTTTCTATGCTTTGGCCCGATTAGCTTACTAAGTAATACATAAAATTGTCTAACTATCACAAAGGCTTATAAGATCGATAATGATCATCACTTCACTAAAAACTGAATTCCTAACAATCTCCCCCTAAGGCACGATCGTTGAGATCTCATAAATGATCAACACTTTCTGTATTTCTAAAAATCTCCCCTTAAGAGGTGATCATAGAGATCTCTCCTTGTGACCTTGATCATTAATCATTGAAGCTTTTTGTCTTGATCTTGAGTCTTTTTGTGTAATAGTTGATCTTTTGTCTTGCATCTTTATGTAGTGATCTTTGACTTATGGCTTGAGCTTGTTTCTTTAAGATTGTCATTGTATGTGATCTTGAGCTTTCTTGAGATCATCAGCCAAATTTAATCTCTAATCATCATCTTGTGATCTTT
>BQNB010028174.1:33660-56917 GCA_026074375.1 Tanacetum coccineum | reverse complement strand
TTCGATAGTGTTACATAGGCTATGTACACTTGCGTTTTAGAATTTTACGTTGTTCGCATGTGTTTTGTGTTTTTATCATTTTATGCCCAACGGAACACCAAAAACCTACCACCTTTGCATGTAAACCCAAGTTATCAATCACTAGCTATCATAAGTTCAAAATTTTTGATCCATATTCCCCCTCCTCTTAAATATTTTTGGTCCAGCCTCCTAATTAAATAGGATGGTATCTTTTCTTTCAAATGCATGCATGTGCTTATGTTGGAAGAGAAAATGACCTCTTCAAAGGTCGCTTTCATGCACACTCTTCCCATGCAACAAATAAATGTGATCACCTTACACCCTTTGTCTAGTTGCTAGAAATCTTGGACCACTAACGCACTAACCATATGATAAGTACAAGCATTTTATTTCAAGATGGCTCATGGTTAGCTTGTTTCCCTCCCTTATGCGACGCACCATAAGGACCTAACAAGAGGGTTAAAGACAATTGGCTTGAGCCAAGGTGTACCCTAAACCCTAACTCTTTAGTATAAATAGAACACCTCATTTCATTTCAAGTGTATCTCTTCATTTGCAAAGCCACCAAGAAAACTTCTTCTCCTTTTTCCTTTGTTCTTGCTCACGGCACAACTACCACCACCATAGTGTGACAATCGTGATTTATTGAGGTTGGTTTAACCGTTAGAGTTAACTTGCCTAGCTTTATGTGTTTTGATTTGTGTGTAAGTCAACTTGGTAGTTTATGTGGTTTGATATATGTGTTATTATATGAGTTTGTGAGAGTGAAAATGAATGATTTAGTCATTTCATTTCGTATGTGATGATGATTTCGGAAGTATAGTGATTTTTATTATTTTAGCGTCGGTAAAATTAATGAAGAATGAATCGTTAATTTTGAGATTGAGATTAGTTAGTAAATTGATGTTTCATAATTTATTTATGAAGTAATAAATAAAAATTAGTTGGGAAAAAAAATTAATAGTTAGTATAAGTGTTTTTGTTTTAAGTTGTGTATTTATTTAAGGTCTAAAGTAAATAAGTAAATAAATAGTTTTTTTTGTTAAAAAATATTAATTAAATAATATATATGTATGTATGTGTGTGTGTGTGTGTATATATATATATATATATAAGGGAGGAAGAACGAAATTTTAAAAAAAAATAAAAAAATATATATATTGGGCTTATAGGATCGGCACAAAAAAGGAAGAAAAAAAACCAATTTGATTACAATGAGGAAACTAGATAACTATAAATACAAAATCAAGGAAAACCTTAAATCACTTTTTCTCCCCCTTGTTCCTTTTGATCGGTCGAACCCTAAAGAAGAAGGAAAAAAATATTTTTTTTTATCAAGAATTAAGGTGTTGATTCGTGTGATCACGGGTGAAAGGTTTATGTATGATTTCAATTAAGTTCTTGTTTAATCTTCTTATATTAGTAACTTTAATTGATGGATAAATTAGGATTTCATTAAAATTCAGTAAACATGTTTAGATGATCATTAGAAATCAATTAGGTTGTAATTAATGGTGTTTGGATGCGTTTGATTAGGTTTAGTTGTAGTTAAATTCGGAATTAAAACTAGGCAGATTTTTAGGTCATCTTGTAAGTGTCATAACTTGGTCACTCGGATAGCTTTTATTGATTTTCTTGAGCCTAAAAATAACTACAAAGAGTCTACTTTCCAACCCCATTGGTTTTATAAATTAAAAGTGAGTGAAATTCAGTCAAAATAATTTTACAAGATTCGTTGTCAAATCTGAGTTTTTGGGGCAGATTCTAGTTTGTGTTTGTGAGGTCAGAAACTATATCAAAACGTCTTTTTAATTTATGGGATTGCTACTGTAGCAGGTTCATGATGTGTATGATTTTCTAGAATTTTTGTAGAATTTTCATAAGTGTTTAAATGGGTCTGATCAAGCTAAACTTTTTGATGGTGAAAACACATATCCATTTTATATCAAAATAGACCCTAAAAAGACAAAATTATGCTTAAAATGCTTGAATATTGCTTGTTCTTGTTTGGTCTTTGTGAGGGTTGGTGGGTTCGTGATAAAGACAAATAGCAACAAGAAATATGCGGTCTTTACCGGTCATTACACCGGTCTTGGTTCAGGTAGTGCACACCTATGTGCCAGGTTGTGTGGTCATATTTGGCGAGATAGTGAAGGATACGAGATGGCTTCTAGTAATAGTAAAGAGGGAGACAGCATGGGGAGACAAGTCGACGTGGGCTTAAAAGGAAGGTAATACAATGAGTTGATCAAAAAATGAATATCCCAGAGACGGATAAAAAAACAAGAGGAATTGGAGTGGTTATTAAACACAAAGAGACGGAATCAACTAAATACACAAAAGGAAGTACGCGACTGAACAACGGAGGAAATGAAAGACCGAGGATGGATCTCGGAGACTACAGGTGCCGAACATTGCTAGAACGAACACTAGTAGATGATTGTTGGCCATGATTACTACAAGGCATGGAAAGAAGTGAGACGGAGAAGGACGCAAGGTGACAGGGACAGTCGGGGATCGATACCAATCCCTTATCCCTGACTCGCGCTACTTCAACCATCTTTTGGTTTCCTCCTTAATCTACTGCTACTTGTTTGGCTACGTTTCAGCAGATCGTAAACATATAATAAATAAACGAAGAATATGCAAGAGTGTGGCAGCTAGGAAGAGAAGCGCAATTCCAGGCCTTTTAGCAGAGGGATAATAACACAAACTGTTAACGGTTCTTGGTACGTTAGTTTACTGACTCGATTCTTATGACTGCCATAGAATCGATTTAAATGTATGTTAGAGAAGTTAACGTGTGAAGCAAGGACAGGATATGTGTCGATGAGCTAAACAGAAAGGGTAATGGTGAGTAAGATTTGCATAGGGCAGGGAATAACATCAACGGCATAAGGAAATAAGAGAAGAACTTAAAAGGTAGAGTAAAGGCGAAAAGGATTCAATAAATTATTCATAGTTATAATAACGAGTATGTATTGCCATTTGCGTCCGTTACAGCGGGTAAAAGCATAGGCGCACGAATTGAGAGAACGAAATAATGTGAGGAACGTCAAGTAACGGGAAGGCACTGGTCTCGCGAGAGCTGACCACTGCATCCTATACTTCCCACAATTCCTATCAACACAGAATCACAAGTGCCTACTGTAATGTGCTGGGTATAAACCTCAACAGATAAAGCCAAGTTTTGGAGACCGTGTAGTTAAATTCCGAAGTATTATTTGACATTCGCCTATCTCATCTCTTTCATTAACATTCCCATTCCAACTTCTATTCTTTTCTTTCGTATTCCTTTCGATCTCTTCCTTAACTCCGCTCCCATTTCTCCTCCTCTTCCCCATCCGTTACTCGTTCCCTATTTTATTTCTACCCTCCACACCTAGTCTTCTCTCCGTCCAAGCTTTTTAGTTTTACTGCTCCCTTCCAACCACAAGTCAAACACAAAATAAAGGACAAAATCCTAAAAGTTACCAAACCAATAGTCCTCATTAATAATAAAAAAAACCCCCCCAAAAAAATTCAAAAAAAATAATCCTTAAAAGTCTTAACGGTCGTTAACTTTTATTTATAAAAGTTAAGAATTGTTATCTTTTTATAACAAATCCAAAACTATAACTTTGCCCAAATCCCTAACACCCGGCCCAAACCCAAGTCAACCCTCGGGGTCAAAATATTAAACGCTCCTCTTATAAGTAAAAAAAGGGGCGGGAGAAACAGTTTTACTGTTCACCCGTCTCCTTCGTTTAACCCCAAGATAAAACCATGGGGCAAATAACAATTGGGGGTCAAAAAGGACAATTCAGGTGTTAAAGTACACCTTGGCAGCAACAAACGTCATTCACAAGCTCTCATTGGTCAATACCCTTCAAGATATGCCACGCGGGCTAATAAGAAAGCACAAGGAAAAGGATATTTGCACTAATTATACACTCAGAAGAAACACAAGAAGCTACAAACCACGGATTGCCACGTTGGCAATCCGTGTGAGCTATCAAGTGATCCAACGGTTGATAAGTTGCATCCAATGATTAGCATATGATCAAGGGCTAAGAGTGGAGGACTGAGGAGCGTGTAAACAGACTAGAAGCTTCCCTGGTGGTTATAAATACGAGCTCCTCACTCACACACATATATCTTTTTTTTCCTTGTAATTTTTCTTAGTAAAATAGCTTATGTAGTTTTTTTAATGTAATTTTACTTTTTCAAGCTCTTGTAGTCGTTTTTATAAAGAATTGTAATCTGTTTTTGAGTATTAATAAAATTCTCATTTTAGTTTTTATAAGCTGTTTTTCACTTATAAGCTTTTATCTCTTTCAAATATTGATGTTACTGTTTCATAAGCCTTGATAAGCTATCTACAAGCTCTCTTAGTCTCTAAGCTAAGATTGAGCTTAAATAAGCCTTTATCATACTTAAATATATAAAATCAGTTTAAAACCTTGGAATAATGGACTTTTGAGCTTTTGGAAGGGAAGCTAGCAATGAAAGAGCTTCCATGGACTTTTACTGGCTTATCAATGATAAGCCAAAGCTAGTAGATAAGCTCTAAGAGCATTTTAAGCTTTTGTTTAGCTAAAGCTTATTGTAAGTCTTCATTTCAAATCCTGTTTTTAAATACTTAGTGTAGTATTGCTTATTTGCTTATCAATTGCTTAATCTGCTTATTAGCTTGCTTATTTGTGCTTAATGTCATCTTATGTGCTCATTAGTTTCATTTGATAATCTGTTTTTAGTCTATGTAGCTTAGATTTTAGTTTATCTCATTCTGTCATAAAATCATAAAAAACCAAAAATATTAGCTTAATTAGTGTAGATTATTGTTTATGGCTTATTGAATGCTTAGGATTGCTCGTTAGGCTTATTATAAGTTGTTCGTTATCTGTTAATCAAGTTGTGTTTATTAGATTTCAAAATTGTTAGTTTAAGTAAAATCTGTCAAGGATAAAGGAGTGTTTGGTTTAGCACATTTTGACCTCTAAAAGTCAAAGTGAATTGTGCTATTCACTTAAGACAACAGCTTTGATTTCATTATTAAATAAGTTTTGAAAAGGTTTGTAGGATTAGTTTGAGCTTAAACCATGTTTGAGCTTAATTTCTTAGTCCTTTAGCACCAAGGAAATTTCTAAGTTAGCTAGTAAAAAAGAGTTTTTTTTTATCCAAGCTTTTCTTAAGCTGGAATTTGTTTATTTTGTGTTTATACACACCTAAGTGGTGTGTCTAGTGCAGGATTGACCTTTAAGGTTTCCTGCATATTGGATTTGATCATTTGGCCAAGTGCATCAGTAGTTAGAACTGCAGTTAAGGACTGCAGTCCATTTGGATTAGGATTTTAGGCAGCTTGAATAGTTTTTAGCTTTCAAAGCTCAGTGGATCTTTAGTTTACAAATAGGATTAGTTAGATTAAAAACTAGCCTTTTCAATTTCTACTTGTTGTCAAGTTATATTTAGCTTTTAAATTCTCTTAAATTCCTAAAAAGCCAAAACAGTAGTAACTAGCGAATTTAGCTTATAAATTTAGGATTTCCTAGCTTATAGGATTAGATTTTATGATTAGAATCATACTTTTAAGTTGTTTATCTAGTTTTTCAAAAGCTCAGCCTTCTGTCTTAGCTTTATTGATTTTTGCTTAATTGGTTTTTGATTTTTTTAAGTGCTTTTTCCTGAGTTTGCTGATTTAATCAATAGATTTAGAGGTCTTAAAGTGTTTTCAGTTAAGGTAGCTTATTAAAATTAGCTTCTATATATCATAAGCTTCATCAAACAGTTGGAATTAATGAAAATGTTCTTAAATTGCGACATTGTGTGGCATGCAAATAAGTGAAATTAGCTTTTTAACTCGCAAAAGCTTTGTTTTCCTGTAAACAACCTATTTCACAAGCGCCTTTAATAAGCTCTTTTTTTAAACTCTTTTAAAAAGCATTTCCTATAACATTTAAGCTAATCCTTTAGAAAAGTCAAGTTGCAGTTACTAAGGTGCTTATTTGCTAGCTTATTTTTAAGCTCAAGCAGTTTTGATCTATAGAATTAGTAGTCTTTCAGTGTTATTAGGACAATTAGCTTATCAAACTTAGCTTCTGCATATCATAAGCTTCCTAAAACAGCTTTTGGTTTTGAAAATGAGCTTAATGTGAGTTGTGTGTAAGCAATTAAATGAGAAGAAGTTTTTTAGCTTACAAAAGCTAAGTTTCTGTAAACAGCTTCTTCATAAGCTTTTAGAAAGCTTAATTCCGAGTTTCAACTTATATTGTTTTTATTAAAGTTGTTTAAAAAAGGTTTCTCTACAACTTTTGTTCTTTAAGTTTTTTATAAAAACAAAAAAAGGGAAGTGGAAGTCGGGGGTGAGCAAGACTCGAACCCGTGACCTCAACACCTCAACCCTTTATAACACACCACACACCACACACTACCGTTGTGCCCTTGGGTCTTTTTCATAAGACTCTTGCATTATTAAATCTTTATACACATTTTAGTCAAATAAGCCTAATAAGCTGTTAAAGCTTATTTCGTGGCTTATTTGATAAGCTGAGATCTCGGGTTTATTTTTCCTAGGATTTAATTAGTTTAAGCTATTTTCTGTAATTTTTCTAGAATTTTTCTAGTTCGTTTAGTATTTTTTTAACATTTAATCTCATTAAAAACTTTAAAAAATCATAAAAATAGAAAAATAATCAAAAAAATGAAAATCTTTTTTAGAAAATTTTCTTTTATCATTTAGAACGTAGGAAAATTAGTTTGACTCTTGTAGGTTTATTTTTGAGCATTTTAGATTTTAGGGCTCGGTTTTCGATTCTCGTTATTCGTTTTTGTAATTTCTTTCAAATTTTATTGTTAAGTTTTCAAGATTTGCAAATCCCTTTATTTTTACTCATAGAATTAGATTATTAATTCAAAATTCTAGGTTAAGGTGCTAATTAGGGTTAAATTTGTCATTTCCGTTTTTCGTCCGCGTATTTAGTTATTTTACTTGCATTTAATTGTTTTTAGTCATAGAAAATCAATCAAAAAGTTGAAAATCATTCATAACATTGTCCAAACTAAATCGAGGGTATCAATTCACATTTGTTTGGGATACGACCCGGTAATCACTTACCGGTTAAACGTGTTATATTATATATTTTTGTGTTTAATTTGAATTTAATCTTTGTCCTCAAGGATTATTTGTATATTTCTATAACTACTTTGATATATTATATATACGTGAAATTGCTATCGATCAATCACAAAACACATAGACATATTAAGTCATAAAGGATAAATGAACTTCATTTCCATCATATTATATATTTTATATTTTACGTGTGTTGGATTCTGATGAATCAATTTTTGGCGCCGCTGCCGGGGATTTGTGATTAAGATTCTCCCGTTTGAAGTTTGTTGATAGTAATTTGAAGACCCTTTCATTTTTGAAAGTTTTGTTTTTGTTTAAAAAAAATCAAAAAGATAAAAAATATATATAAAAAATAAAAAAGTAAAAAATATTTTCCTTTTCTTTTTAGTATAATTATCATTTAAAAAAATCAAAAATATAAAAAATTGTCTTTAAAAAATAAATAAAATAACAAAGTTGGTAAAAGAACACCAACAAATAATACCTTCAATTGAGGTATTATCCATTAGTAAGTTCCCAACTCGAATCAAAGATTTAAAACTTGTCATTTTGGTCATCTTACGAAATACGGCTCACCTTAAAAAGTAAAATTTTAAGAGCTACCATGAAGTAAATTTGATTATTTGGTTTAAGTTGTCTTCTCGTTATCCGTTAATTTAGTTTGTTTTAAAAAAAGAGGAAAATTATATATATATATATTATATATATATATATATATATATATATATATATATATATATATATATATATATATATATAAATTAGTTTAAATTTTCTTTTTCTACTTTGTGCATGCGCACTCGTTCTCAAACCCGCAACCGTAACCGTCAACAACAAAGCCAACCGGCTGTTGTTCAACCATTTCATTTAGAAGAACCTTTTGTTAATCCTCCCGTAGTTCCGATGGCTGATAACCGGACTATGGCACAATTGCTCCAAGCACCCACCGAGGGGTACGACAGATGGCCAATTGTATTTCGAAACAATGTAACTTGAGTTAAAGCAGTTTGATCAATCTTGTTTAAAACAAACAGTTTTTCGGACATGATAAAGAGGATCCACATGCTCACATCCGTTATTTCAATAAGATTACTTCAATAATGAGATTCCCAGATATTCCAAGCACGTCAATTAAGCTTATGCTTTTTCTGTTTTCTCTTGAAGGTTCAGCCCGGATTTGGCTAGAAAAAGAACCTCCTCGATCAATTTTGACATGGGATGATCTTGTTTCAAAATTCATTAATCAATTCTTTCCTCCTTCAAAAACGACAAATCTTCGAAACGAAATCACGAGATTTCAACAAAGATTTGACGAATCATTTTACGAGGCTTGGGATCGATTTAATGACCTTCTTCGAGCATGCCCACATCACGGATTTTCAGAATTACATCAATTAGATACGTTTTACAATGCTTTGAATGCTAATGATCAAGATTCATTGAATTCTGCTGCGGGTGGAAACTTTTTGGATAAGATGCCTCGTGAATGCTTGAGAATTATCGAGAGTAAATCCAAGGTTCGTAATTCACGAAACAAGGCAGTCGTTGCCAAAGTGAGTTCGAATTCATCTACCCCCGGAATTTCACCAGATGTTGCTGCTCTTACAACCGAAGTTTCTGAACTTAAGAATATGATGAAGACTATGCTTATCGACAAACAAAAAGCCCAAGCTCCCGCACCCGTAAAAGCAGTCGAGCAGAGTTGTGTAACTTGTGGAGGTGCTCATTCTTATAGAAATTATCCAGCCACCGATGGCAATGTTTATCGTGACAACATTCAAGAGTACGTTTCACAAGCTGCTGCAACCAATTTTAATCAAGGAAATTCCAATTCTAGACCTCCGATGGTTGCAAACCAAATCCGACCTCCTGGTTTTCCTCCGATTCAAAACAATCAAAACCGTTTCAATCCAAATCAAGGAAATAACTTCAACCAAAATCGAGGAACCAATTAAAATCAAAACCGTGGAAGTAACTTTAACCAAGGACAAGTTAACCAACCTCTGACGATTCAACCACCAGTTTATCAAGCTCCTCCTCAATAAATGCAAGGCGTTTCAAAGAACGATTTTGAGAACTATGTCAAGGCTAATGATGTTGTATTACAGAATATGCAAAATCAAGGCCAAGGTTTACAAAACCAAATGACAAATTTAACGGAAATGCTTTCTAAGTTCATAACTTCCAACACCGCTTCGTCTTCGAATTTAGGAACTCTTCCAAGTCAAACCGTAACTAACCCTCGTGAGCATGTTAATGCTATCACCACACGAAGTGGTAAAACTTGTGAAGGACCTTCGACTCCTCTTGTTCCTACACCCGTTGTTTCTACTCCTCTTAAGGAACCCGAACAAAACCCGAAGACGTCAATGGACAAAGTACAAAAACCAAGTTCAGAAAATACCGCACAAGTCCCACCTCCAGAGGATCATGATTTCATTTTTATTGAAATTCCAAAACCAAAGGCTAAGAAAACTGTTCAAGAGCCTAATTCTCCAAAGCCTAATTCATATCAGCCTAAACTTCCATACCCCGAGAGGATGAAAGTAAGAGAGAAAGATACACCCAGTGCTCAGCAGAGCAGGTTTATGAAGTTGTTTAAACAACTCCGTTTAGAAATTGGTTTAAAAGACGCTCTTATTGAAATGCCGAAATTCAATAAATGGTTATGCAATTTATTGAGAAACAAAGATAAACTTGAGGAAATCGCCATCACAACCGTAAATGCTGAATGTTCTGCCATCATCTTGAACAAAGTTCCCAAGAAACTCAAAGATCCCGGAAAATTTCTTATTCCGTGTGCTCTACAAGAACTTGATAGGACTAATGCTTTAGCCGATTCTGGAGCTAGCATAAATCTTTTGCCTCATTCTATCTACAAGCAACTTGGGCTAAGAGCTTTGACGCCCACCTGAATGACACTTAATCTTAGGCTAACCGTTCCGTTACGCACCCAATGGGTATAGCCGAGGATGTTGTAGTTAGAGTTGATGGTTTCACTTTTCTTGCTGATTTTGTTGTGGTTAATTTTGAACCAGACCCGAGAGTGCCTATTATTTTAGGGAGACCTTTCCTTCACACTGCAAAAGCTCTCATTGATCTATATGAGGAAAAATTAACATTAAGAGTAGGAAGTGATGAACTTGTTTTTTATGCTAAAAAATATGAGAAAAAGCAAGAATAAGCAATTTGCTCATGCTATTTCTGTCATTGATTTTTCGAAAGATGAGCCATTTAGTGACAGTACCACTAATCATTTTGATGTTCTTCCTCCTAGTTCTTCTCCGGTGAAGACTAGTGAAATTCTTGAGGAGTTCGCCGATGAACTCACTCTTCTTAAAAAAGGTGTTCAAGAAGAAAATTTTCAAGTTTATTCAAACCCTTTTTTCGAATTTGATGATGACTTCAACTCCAGTAACGAAAATCCTCTCTTTAACGAGATGGTATAAGATGTCGAAAATAAGAACTCCAACGTTTCAAATTCTGATGAGCCAGTTTTACTTAACACACCTTTGTCCGATAAGGTTGAGTGTTCCGATCCAGAAGACGATATTGATGAGATCGATGCTTTTCTAGCCATGGAAGTTTCTTCTAGTTTTGAGGAAGTTTATTATGATTCAGAAGGAGACGTAATTTTTCTTGAGAATCTGCTTAGTGATGATTCCACCCATAATATCACTCCCGAAGTAATTTCTGATCATGAACCAAAACAAAATGAATCCATCCATAATACTTCGATTACTTTTTCTCCAAGGAGTGATCCTCTTCACCATGAGTTCGCCGGTGAACTTTTGACACTTCCTTCAAGGATTGTTCGTGAACATGAGGATTATCTTAATCGTATGACTTTGCTTTGTGAGATTTCAACTTCCCGGTCACAGGAAAATGTTCATGCTAATCAAAGTTCAATTATCGAGTCTCTTCCCGTATCTCTTATCCCCGTTGAGGATAGTGACCCCGTTCAAGAAGAGATCGATATATTCCTCGTTCCAGATGATTTAATTCCACCAGGTGTTGAGAATGATGATTCCGAAGATGAAGATAATGAGTTACCTAACCTTGATCATCAAGACAACCCATCATCTCCTCGTCCTCCACCGGAACCACCGGACGTTTGTTTAGATTTTAAGCCCAATACGGCCATGAAGAATGATGAAGATTTTAACCAAGGAGAAATTGTTTTATCCCTAAATGTTGAAGATGTCAATTCCTTCACATTTGTCATTTGGACTTTTCTTCCATTTTCACCTACCCCGAGGATTCTCTTGTTATTCTCTCTCTCTCAGAAATAAGGACCTCATTTTTGACCATGGCATCTCTACTTTTCGTTTTTCTCTTAAGTCAGTTCCATTTGCTCTCCCTAAGGACGAATGAATCCAGGGATCGAGTCAAGCTATGTGACTCGATGAACAAAAACAAGCGCTTCATAGGAGGCACCCCATGCTTATCTATTTTCTATTTTTCTTTAAAGTGTTGTGTGGAGGCTTGTACTCTTCCGTTCTTTGTGTTTGTTGTTTGTACTTGTGATTGTTTGCAGGATGAACCCAAATTTTCTGAAGACTCTCGTGTTCGGTGTTTTGTCCCGGTTCACTCGAGCTTCCTAGCCTTTGTTTGCAATTAGTTTGGGGAAATCCGATATCCTTTCATCTTATCGATTCACGTTTATCTTTGCATAATTAATAAACGGCTTAGATTTGCGTAGAGACCCGCCTTAAACATTGAGGACAATGTTTCATTTTAGTTTGGGGAGGGAATCTATCGATTTGATGTTACCTACTTATTGTTTTGTTCTCACGTACCCCTTTTTCCTACAAAAATTTCAAAATTTTTAAGTTTTATTTGTAGAAAAATATAAAAAAAATATAAAAAATAAGTGTTTTTGTCACAATTTTGACTTTCTTGCTGGGTAAGAATAAGAGTAAATTTTGACCCGATCGAGCGTGTTGAGCTCTAGCTTGTTCCTTAACTTTTAGGCTAAGCGTTCGCTAATTCGCGAAGAACGAAAAATGATAGAGTTAAGTATGAGTAGGATGCTAAACAAATATTATTTGGAAATCTTAAGAGCTCATGTATGTAACTTGTTGCTTTTTCTCCCATAAGCTCTTAACCGGATTAATATACGTGCTGTTTTTGGAGATTAAACTTAAATCAACAATTTTTATGTAATATATAGCAAAAATTTTAGTCTTAGTTCAAATTTATACTTGAATTTTTCAAAAAGAAGTCTTCTTTAAAAAAAATAAAAAAAAATAAAAAAATATATATATATATGATGAAAATATAAAAAATGATAAAATGATAAAAAATAAAAAAAGTTTGGCTGGAT
Source organism: Tanacetum coccineum (assembly GCA_026074375.1). NCBI lineage: Eukaryota > Viridiplantae > Streptophyta > Magnoliopsida > Asterales > Asteraceae > Tanacetum > Tanacetum coccineum. Next base: position 44,459 of record BQNB010028174.1, on the reverse strand, counting down.
AAATGTTTTACTAACCTCTTGACCGGACTCACACCGATGTGGTAGTCTTCTAAAGAAAGCCCATAGTAAGAATAAAGATCCGAGACTGATAAAAGTTTGCTGCATCTTGCCGGCTCACAACCGATGTTGCAGCCTTCTAAAAGGTCGAGGGTTACAATTGCATAAATGTCTAAATAGTTAAATTAAATTAATAAATTGATTTCTTTTTGTTAAATTCAAATATGCTTTTGCACTTTGACTACTCTATTTTATAAGCTATGAATATCCGGGAAACCTGAGAGTTGTTGAAACCTAAGGTCCGTGAGTCCCGATACTAGTCTCTGTGGGGTGTCAAAAGCCTGGTCACTTAGCCGCAAGGTTGGGATGTGCCGAGACGAAAGTCCCTACATGGGATGATCTCGCCTTTAAACTCATTATTCTAAGGTGGAACGTAAAGCATAGTATGTTGCAAAAAGTTGATCCATGGTTGAAATTCAAGATAGCACACTCACTTAAGATATAATAAATGTCGGGAGTAAAAAGTTCACAAGTTGCAGATATGAGTAGTATTAGCATCTTTACTGATATTTAGCTGTGATTTTGTTTTAAGCTTGGTTTGGATAAGTGAAAAGTCAGGAACGGAGAATTTATCCTTTTTGGGGCATTCTCGGATTCAAAATGCATCTTGTTTTATGATCCCTAACAGTTATGAAAATAACGAAAGTCAAAATAATATTATAAAAAAATGGAAAAGTTTTAGAAAATGGAAATAGGGGTGTTTTATAACTTGTGACTTAGAAACTTTCCCCGCAAAGACTTTACTACTTCTTAAAGGATTAGTTTGGGGAAATTTCTTGGTATTTGGTTATAAGGCATGTAATATTGCGCGAGGACACAAGGCATATAATATTTCATGAGGATACGCAATCGCTTAGTTTGGGGAATTTTAATATGTGTGAAAATACATATCCATTTTATATCAAAATAGACTCTAAAAAGACAAAAATGTGCTTTAAATACTTGTATTTGCTTGTTTTCGTCTTTCTTTTGTGTAGGTACGGATGAAGCAAAAATCCACAAGAAAAATGTTCAAACCGGGCAATACCGGAAAACGGGAACGGATGAGCACGCAAGAAGCCAGGAAGGAAGCCTATCAAAATCAACTTAGTCAAGCTTGGTCAATTCTCAGTCAACCCAAGTCAAACACAAAAAGACAAAATCCCAAAGTTACCAAATCAGTCCTTCATGTTAAACCAAATTACAAAACAAACCCTAAATGCCCTAACAGTCGTTATCTTTTTATAAATAAAAGATAACGACCGTTACCTTTTTATAACAAATCCAAACTCCACAACCCGGGCCCAAATTTCTTATAACCTGGCCCAAACCCCCCCCCCCCCCCCCCCCCCAACCCCCCCCCCCCCCACACCCCCCCCAAGTCATAATAAGAAAATAAGCCCGGGTCAAAACAAACTCAAACGCACCTTTTTTATAAGAAAAAGAAGCGGGAAAAGTGGTTTTACCACTGTTCACCCGTCTTCTACCTTTTCACCAAAGGTAAAAACAAAGGGCAAACGTCAATTGAGGGACAGAAAAGACAATTCATGGGACAAAGTACACATGGGCAGAGTAATACATCATCAAACGCGCCCTATTGGTCTATCCCCAACAAAGAATGCCACGTTGGATGATAAGGAAGCACAAGGGAATGTTGGGATTTGTACTTAAGGTACTCACAGAAGTAACACAAAGTTGTCACATCACGGATTGCCACGCTGGCAATCCATGTGCCCCAAATCTAATCCAATTCGTTAAAAAAGCAGAGACTCATGATTAGAGGAATCAAGGGCCAGTGATTGAAGGAAGATCTAACAAACTTTGAAACCTAGAAGCTTCAGAGATAGGCTATAAATAGCCCTTCACTCCTCGCACACAGGGATCTTATCTTATATCTTTTCTTTTCTAGTTTTTAGCTTTTAGGTTTTAGGTAATTTAGCTTAAGTTTTAAGTTTTAAGTAAATGTAATTTTCATTTAAACGTTTGTAATTTTCTTTTTAAGTAATGTAATCAAGCTTTTTAGTTAATGAAATTTAAGTTCTTTTTAATAAATTGTCAAAAGTTCTCTATAAGCTCTAGTGTTAGTGTACGGATTCATAAGCTCTTATAAGCTCTCACAAGTCTATAAGCTTGTGATTGAGCTACATTGTTCATTTAATCAACTGAAACCTTTAAAATCAGCTTAAAACCTTGGCTATTTGGATAAAAGGCTTATGGAAAGGAAGATGAGCCAATTATGGAAGGGCTCATATGGACTTAAACTGGCTTATCTCTGATAAGCCAGAGCTGTTGATAAGCTCATTGAGCCATTTAGCCTTTGTTTTGCTAAGGCAGATTGTAAGTTTTTCATTTACTTTACTTGTTCTTAAAGTTTCATAGATTTGATTTATTAACTGTTTAATTTGCTTATCATTTGCTTATTCTTGTTAGTTTCAGCTTATAAATGCTTAATATGTTAGTTTAATACTGTTAATTCTTAGTTTCATAAGTCTTAATCTTAGTTTTTACTTATCTCTTATAAACTGTCATTAAAAACCAAAAATAGTAGATTAGTGTAGCTTGTTGATTTCTGGCTTATTAGCTTATAGGTTTATGCTTATTAGTCTTATTTTTAAGGTAGTTGTTATCTGGTATCTAAGTTTTAATAGCTAGATTTCAAATTCATAAGCTAAAATGAAAAATGTCTAGGTTAAAGGAGTGTTTGGATTAAAGCAGTTTGACCTCTTAAAGTCAAACTGAATTGTGCAAATTATTTTGGTTAGTTTGATTTTCAAATTTGATTAAGTTTTAGGCAGGTTTGTAGGATTAGTTTAAGCTTAATATCATTTAGAGGCTTAATCTACTTGTTCCTGCACCAGGGGATTCTCCTTTCTTTTTCTTGTTAAAAAAATTGTTTCAAAGCCTCATTGAGCTTGGATATTTTTATGGTGAGCTTTAGACACACTCAAGAAGAGTGTGTTTTTGCCAGAGTTGTCAATTAAGGTCACCTGCAAATTAGTTTTGCCCTTTGTCAACTTTGCATCTGCAAGTTAGTTAACTGTAGTTTACTACTGTTTGCCTTTACATTTAGAATTTAAGCTAGCTCAGTTAAGCTTTAGGTTTTAAATTTAAGTAAGCTTATAGTTTAGACATAGAATAAGTTAGTTTTAAAGCTTGTTTTTCATTTCTAGCTTAAACTCTTAGGTTAGTTTAGCTTTAAAATTTTCATTCAAAATCCAAAACAGTATTATCTAGACTTAGTTCGTAATTTGTAATTTCATAGCTTTAAATATACTGTTTTTTCTATTTGGGAATTCATAGCATATAAGTAGATAGATAAGTCTTCAAAAGCTTAGAATCTGAAATAGCTTATTGAGGTTTATAGCTTATTAAGTTTTTAAGCTTTAAGTTTTCTTTGCTGAGTTTGCTTCCTAGATCATAGAATTTAGATAGTTAAATGTGTTATTTGGATTATTAACTTATCAAAAGTAGATTCTCCACATCATAAGCTTTCTTAAACAGCTTTTGGTTTTAAAATTGAGCTTATAATGAGTAGTGTGCAAGCATTAAAGTGAAAATTAGCTTTTAGAGCTCAAAAGCTCATTTCCTGTAAACAGCTTTTTCAAAAGCTTTTTGAGAGCTTATTTTTGTGTTTCAGCTTATAGTGCTTTTATTAAAGTAGCTTAAATACGTTGCTTAAAACTTTTTGTTCTTAAGTTTTTCATAAAAAATCAGAAAAAAGGAAGTGGAAGTCGGGGGTGAGCAAGACTCGAACCCCCGACCTCAACACCTCAACCTTTTATAAACACACACACTCCCACTCCTTACCGATGTGCCCTTGGGTCTTTTTCATAAGACCCTTGCACTCTTTATCTTTTTTACACATTTAGCTTTATAAGCCTAATAAGCTGTCAAAGCTTATTTCACAGCTTATTTTATAAGCTGTGATCTCGGGCTTAATTTTCTTAAGTTTTAATTAGTTTAAGCTATTTTCTGTCATTTTTCTAGAATTTTTAGAGTTCATTTAGTATTTTTAATCATTTATTTTCATTAAAAACTTTAAAAAATCATAAAAAATAGAAAAATAATCAAAAAAAATAAAAATCTTTTTTAGAAAATTTTCTTTTATCCTAAAGTTCATAGGAAAATTAGTTTTGCTTTCGTAGGGTCTAATTTGCAAAATTTCGTTTTCTAAAGAACGGGATTCATTCTGTTTTTGTTTTTCGTGTTTAAACGTTCATTTCAACTCTATTTTTATTCTAGTTTTCTTTAAACTTGCTTTTTAGTCATATAGTGTCTATTTAAAAAGAAAATTTTAAATTAGGTTTATTTTTAGTAATTTAGGGTTTTTTGACCTTCGTTTAAGGATCCCGTTTTGCGTTTTTAGTTAAATTTTGTTTTTCCGTTATATGTCTTCATGCTTAATTGTTAGTATTTGTTAATTTTAATTGTTAAAAGTAGTTAATCAAATCAACTCTTGCTTCCCATTCAAATCATTGTCTGAGCAACAAACGCGGTTTTAATTTCACAAATCGTTGAGGAAAACGACCCAGAAAATCATACTTCCCGGTTTAATATACGTATTATATTATATTATATATATTTTGAAGAGTTTCCTTTTTGCCTTTGTCCTCAAGGGTAAATTGGTAATTTTCCATCGTATTATATATTATATATTTTATAAGCGTAATCAATTCCGTAACAAGATTTTCATGTTATTTTGATTATTGATATGTCTTGCTTTAAACCTCCTAATATTATCGTAGCTTGAATGCTATTAGACTGCCTATGATCCCAGTTCTTCTGATCTTTTGCCGGTGCTTTGTTGCTTTTTTTCAGGAACCGGTGCGACACTTGATGCTAAGACAACAAGTGCAGTGGGTTTTAAGCATCCGGTGTATAGGAGAAAAAGAGGTGCTACAAAGGTTGTCGAGTCTGGCAATGTGTCTTCTAAACTAGTTGTTGACCATGTTGCTCAAAAGGGAATATCAGGTTTGAAAGGGGGAGACGGTGATGCCAATGTGTCTTTTATGCCGATTTGCAAAGATCCTAGAGGTGATTTGGTCACCGAACCATGTTCCACCAGTAATGTATCTGCCATAGATTCTTAAATTGATAAGAGACCTGACAAATAAATTCACAGACACCAAACGGATAGAAATCTCACAGGGTCCAATAGTACATCTTTTGTAATCGCTACAGTTCCACCACCCCAAGATGCTTTCTCCCCAGATTACAAAACTACTTTAGATGTCTATGGAGCATCATTGAAGTGCGAAGAACCATCTCAAGCCTCTGATTACAGCGAGTTGTTAGAGATTCTAGATAATATGGAGACTAAAATGGCGCTCAATGGTGAGGGAGTTAGAGATAGCGTACCTTCTGATATGTTGACCAAAATGGCACCGAACGATGAGCTAGAGAACATATTTGAGCTTATAAAAGTGCATGCTTCTCTAGTTGTTGTGTCGTATACTTTCTAGGATAGGAGTTTTAGATGTTAAAGTTTAGATTCTGTGAACGTGTGCATTTGGATTGAAATCAGTTAAAGTTGTTAGGTAGCTGATTGACTGAAATCGGTTAAAAGTGTAGTGATTCGTAATTTTGTAAATAGTTTAGCAGTGTTGAGTGGTTTCCTGGTCGCGGATAGTAAAAATTTACGTGTAACTGAAAACCATAGTGTTTGGCTTTTGTGCTGGTAGGAAGTATCTTTAAAGGTCTGAATTGATTCTGCAGGCGCAGTTAAGAACTTATAAGAGAGATTAGAACTCCTTTAAGTGGTTCCAAGGACCTTGTCTTTCTCACCCAGTATCCACAACTATTTCTTGTACAATGCAAAGCTTGTTTGTTGAAACGACATTGGTCTTACTGGAGAAACCTACAATATAATGCCATTCGATTTGCCATCACTGTCCTCACTGCTGCTATACTTGGTGTTGTTTTCTTCAGAAATGGTGAAAGATGTAAAGGTTTTTAACACTATATTGTTATTTTTGAAAAGTTTACGTTAAAAGACCAGTGTTGTGTTGTGTTTTATTTTAACTTAACTTGACTGTGGTTTGATGCATCCAGAGTAAAACTAGAAGATCTGCTAAGCAAGTTAGGAACTTTTCACTCTCATCCTCCCGCTCCCGTTGTCTTCCTTGGGGCACTGAATCAGAATTCCGTGCATCCTCTTGATGCTCTTGAGAATACAGTTTTTCACCGTGAAAGGGCTGCTCGGATGTATTTATTACTTCCATATGCTCTTGCTCAGGTAACCGGCATAACGAAAATTAGGTGGGTCTGGCAATCTGGGTATCTATATTATAATGGATTCGGATTAAAAAAACAGCTACTTACTAACGCAAGTCTAAATGGTCAGTCAGGTTGGGTTGACGAGTCGTCACTTTTTGTCTAATTTGAATTTTGCAAATACTTGATGGTTTAAGTGCCATTAAGAGTTGATAAATCATCCTATATATGGTATATCTGTAAAAAGATATCTTGTGGTTATCATTGCATATTCAACTGCTACTGAAAATACCTTTTAGATATAACTATGCTCTTCTAACTACGATGTTCATATTGTTCTGGTGATCATTGAGTCAATTTCTGTTCCAGTTTAGCTTTGCTAAATATCAGGCCTTTATCATTGGTACCTTAAAGTTAGGTTGTTGAATGGATTTAGTTCAGTGAGTTTCAATGGTTCCATGTATTGATCACACTATAAAAAAATTTTACCCACCATCCAACTTTATAGAGCCTATGACAAGAACCCAAAGAAATATTGAATCAAGCCTATAATGATATTTACATATGTATTTGGTGTATCGGAGGCCATTTGCATTATATACTTCTTCTACAGAACCCGAATCTCATTTGCAAAAAATTAAGATTGCCTCCAGGCTGCTACAAGATTTCCAAATGTGCAACATTTTGGATCTGATTTTATAAACCAATACCTTAAATGATGAACTAATATCACTTAAAAATGCTCTAGTATTCTAAATTATTTTACTTGTTGTGGGGTTGCTCATCCGTGGGTAGCTGTTTTTATTCATGTTGTTGCCAGTCTTCAGGTTAGATGCACGTTTGCATCGCCTTAACATGGCAATACTTTCTCTACTAGTGATCATATGGAAGCTTTTAAGGGTTTGATTTGGGTGATATTTTCTTGAATCAATGTATTTAAGTTATGAAGCCTCGATTCAGTAATTTAGTTAGTTTGAGTCTGTATAGAAGTTGCTTGCCTTTGTTTTCTGATAGTCTAACTGTTTTGGTCGAAAGTCAGGGGAAAGTGCTGGTGTAGATAGCAGCATATTTACAAAAACATGTGTTGATAGTGCTGGTAGTGAAGGGTTAAAAGACCATAGCGCCATTGATCGATGGCAGTCTCAAGCGGCTACTGCTGATTTTGACTTCTTTAATAGGTTGCATGTAATGGATGAAGAGGATTCAAATATTAATTTAAAAGCAGTCAATTCACCGGCATGATGGCCTAGTAAATGAGAGCTCGGCATATCACAACTCAAGTTACTGTGAACAGGGAGCTGGTCGGTAGCCAACCTCTAGGAGTAGACAATATCAAACAATCTGTTGATTATGTTGCATTTCTTTTTATGCCTCTTTATAAAGCAAGAAAATTGACAAAGAAAGTTACAATCAAATAATGAAAAAGACAACCACAAAGGTCAACCATCTCTCTTTCTATTATACTCCTTTTTGTATTCAATGTAAGAAAGTTCCATAATTTGGCTTAACTTATGTTGACGGTGTCGTATCAATTTCAGGTCATGGAGCAGACTATAGATGTAGAGAAAGCGATGGCCGTATTTGAGTTTCTTGATTTTAAGCGCAAAAACAAGGTTTTCTTTTAATTGTTGTTTGGTTAACCTGATCTGGTTTATATTTTTCGAAGTTATAGTCATATATTTGAATTCCTAGAGTTATTTGGTGTCCTAGAGTGCAATTCGAATGTTTGAATTGCAAATTGCCACTTATAGTGTGGCTTGTTTCACCCATTGCAGCCACACCTTTTAGTTTCATACTTTCTTAAGGAATGGCAATCTAAACATGTTTATGTGAAAATGGGTTGATTTGGCTTTATTTACATGATAACATGTCTATCTGGCTAAATTTAACAGCTTAACTAGAAGGGAAACTTGTCAAACATGTTAAACTGGTTTAAAGTAGCCCATCACATAATTATGTATCTATAACATCCTAATTTGTTCTAATTATATTGAAAGTTTAGATAAGAGACAAAAAAATGATGCTAGCTAAAGAAGCCTGCTTGTCTTGGCCCGCCCTGTAACTTTACCCTTTATGTTCCTAGCCTGTTTTGACCTGTTACCCAACCCTTTCTACCCATCTCTAGTTGGCTAAGATACTGTCTTCATTATGTAATTTTTTTTATCAGTCGCTCAATATGTTCACATTCTTCATGCAGATACCAGCATTTGTGGACAGATTGATTGAGAGGCACATGGCTATGAAGACAGACACCATATCAGGAGGTTCGTGAAGATCATCAGCTCATATCTCTTGATTCACTTCTGCCTTTCGTTGGATTCAGACTACTCATATGCGTCCAAGGATTCACAAAAAGAAACGAGGGACGCAAGAGATATCTGTAGCCATCTAGTATCCATTGCAACTAGATAAAAAAATGATTATAAAGACCATCTATTATGGAAGACTTCTGTTACTGTTGGTATGGGTTCTTTGGAATTAAAAATTGTAATTTAGTTAGGAAGTGAAAACCCATTTCTGTCTTTCACGGAACAAATAGAGAAATTTTTCTCTATATCTTTCTTTGAAATCTGTACAGGTTAAGATTGACCTTGTGGCAAACAAGATTATACTAGACAATTTTCTCTGAAAAGAATTTTCCTTTTTCATTTCTTGATTTTTGTTCATTTGTATTCTTTTAACTAACTGCGAATACCAGTTTTCTTTTGTTAGGGGTTTGTGAAAACGTTGAGACTTGAAACTTTATAGGTTTCTTGTCTCTTCTATTGTTGTTGTTTTCTATTCTTTCTGCAGATAAGTATTGGTGTTGAGTACCAAAAAGCTATTCTCGGCTATCACGAAGTTACTCTAGGGTCATCGTCTTAAAGTTCTGATCTTTCTAGCGTATTTATATACTAGAATTGCAAAATTAGGGGATATTGATGTTTAATAGATGATTATTTAAGTTTTATAAAAATATCTTCACCCGTGCAAATTATGAGCAAGGATTAAAGCTTTGATCTTACTAGCGTATTTTTTATACTCGAAGTACAAAAACATGAGATATTGTTGTTTATTAGCCGTTTATTTAAGTTTTATAAGAATATCTTCACGTGTGCAAATTATGAGCAAGGATTGAAACTTTCATCTTACTAGCGTATTTTTTATATTAGTAGTGCAAAATAGGAGATATTGATGTTTTATGTTTTGTAAGAATATCTTCGCTCGTGAAAATTATGGTATGAGGAAGCATCTCCAACAGGTTGCGCCCCAGCCCAAACGGTTTATTTGGTGCTCCAGATATTCGCTTTTCCCACCAAAAGCCAATAGATACAACATTTGGCCAACAATCATGACTGTTGGGATTCTAACTGTTTCTAACTAACATTAACTACATGTGTAACTGTCTCTTAGAATCTGTTTATTAACAGATTCATTGTCTCATTCATATATATAAAAAGTGAATTAACACGGTTCAAGCAAGATATCCAAGATTATCATGACACACCCTAACCCAACTTCTAACAAAAATAAGGGATATTGATATTTAATAAATGAAAAAATAAGTTTCAAAATATCTTCACTCGTGCAAATTATGAGCAAAATTGAACTTTTGATCTTACTAGCATATTTTTTTAGCATATTTTTATATTAGAAGTGCAACAATATGAGATATTCATGTTTAATAAACGATAATTTATGTTTCATAAGAATATCTTCACGCGTGCAAATTACGAGGAAAGATTGAAGTCTTGATTTTACTAGTATATTTATAGACTAGAAGTGAAAAATATGAGATATCGATGTTTAATAGACGATTACTTAAGTGTTATAAAAATATCTTCACGCGAGCATACTATTAGCAAGGATCAAAGCTTTGATCTTACTAGCGGTTTTTTTTATTAGAATTACAAAAATATGAGATATTGATGTTTAATAGATAATTATTTAAGTTTTCTAGGAATATCTTTACTCGTGCAAATTATGAGCAAAGATTGAAGTTTTTATCTTACTAGTGTATTTATATACTAAAAGTGCAAAAATAAGGAAGATTGATGTTTAATAAATGATTATTTAAGTTTTTAAAAATATCTTCACGCGTGTAAATTATGCGAAAAGATTGAAGTTTTGATATTACTAGCGTATTTATATACTAGAAGTGAAAAATAGGGGATATTGATGTCTAATAGACAATTATTTAAGTTTTATAAAAATATCTTCACGCGTGCAAATTATGAGCAAGGATTAGATTTTTGATCTTAATAGAGGGTTCTTTTTACTAGAAGTATAAAATTAGGAGATATTGATGTTTAATATACGATTATTTAAGTTTTGTACGAATATCTTCACGCACGCAAATTATGAATAATGATCAAAACTTTCATCTTACTAGCGTATATTTTTATATTAAAAGTGCAAAAATATGAGATATTCATGATTAATACACGATTATTTAAGTTTCATAAGAATATGTTCACGCGTGCAAATAATGAGTAAAGATTGATGTTTTGATCTTACTAGCGTATTTATATACTAGAAGTGCGAAAATAGGGGATATTGATGTTTAATAG
>BQNB010028174.1:17566-33197 GCA_026074375.1 Tanacetum coccineum | reverse complement strand
ATTTGGAACTATCTAATTATCACAACTTAAATAAAAATGGCGATTTGGAGGTAATAATATCTTCAGTCCTTGCTCATAATTTGCACGTGTGAAAATAGTTTTATAAAACTTAAATATATTAGATATCAATATCTCATGTTTTCGCACTTCTAATATAAAAAATACGTTAGTAAGATCAAAACTTTAGTCCTTGATCATAATTTGCACGTGTAAATATATTCTTATAAAACTTATATCATAGTCTATTAAACATGGATATCTCATATTTTTGCACTTATAGTATAAAAAATACGCTTATAAGATTAAAGCTTTAATATTTGCTCATTTTTGCACTCCACGAGCGAAGATATTGTTACAAACCTTAAATAATCATCTATTAAATTTGAATATCTCATAATTTTGCACTTCTAATATAAAAAATACGCTAGTAAGATCAAAGCTTCAATATTTGCTTATAATTTGCATGAGTGAAGATATTATTACAAAACTTAAGTAATTGTCTATTAGATATCAATATCTAATATTTTTGCATCTTTAATATAACAAATACGCTAGTAAGATCAAATCTTTTGCACACATAAAGATATCTTTACAAAACTTAAATAATCTATTAAATATGAATAACTCATATTTTTTGCACTTTTCGTATAAAAAATACGCTAGTAAAATCAAAGTTTCAATCCTAGCTCATAATTGGCACGCTTAAAGATATTCTTATAATCATCTATTAAACATCAGTATCTCATATTTTTACACTTCTAGCCTAAAAAAATAGACTAGTATAAAGTTTTAATCTTTGGTCATAATTTGCACAAGTCAAGATATTTTTACAAAACTTAAATAATCATCTATTAAACATGTATTAGACTCGTTATAGGATTATTATAGTTTTTATGATTGTCTTAGTGTAAGTACACGTGAGGTGTGAGATTGCATAAATAATCTAAAAATGCTTCATCATGAAGGAGTTCAATTCCGTACTCTTCTAACTCATCAAGATTATTCTCGTTACCATTTTATATGATTGCGAAGAGATATCAGATGCAGTGGACTTAATCATTTTGCGGCCCATAAAGGCTCCTATTCTTACTGATCCATAGTTAGCACCCCTAATACTGTGTGGTAAACCTGAGTCAATTCTCCGAAACCATATATGATTAGGAATATCCACCAAGCCTAATACCTCAGGAGGCTACAAGAAATTTTCACCACATAGGAAACTTAGCCAAAAGTTAACCACATCATAGTAAACATAACATGCTTCTAAAAAGATGAAATATAAAAGATCAGCTAGAAAGTGTTCAAGGTCAGACCAAACCATTTGGCCAGGTACAACATTTTGGACCGTCACTCAACTTGTATGAACAACCATTAGAATCATGTTACCTGGCAAACCATTGCGAGAATCTTGTTAGCTTCACCACACGTAAAAGCCATCCGATCCATCACACCACATGGAGCTCCAGCAACTGATTTTTCTACCTGTAGAATGATTATGTAACATTTGAGATATAGCTTCTCAATTTCATCAAGTTCAGGTTCATGTCAAACAAGCTACTCTAGAAAGTCTTGGATATTTGTGTGAAGTTTCTTCAGACATTGTAGAACAAGATCAGGTTAATAAAATACTTACAGCTGTTGTTCAAGGGATGAATCCAACTGAGGGTAGTAATGACGTCAAGCTTGCTGCTACCTAGGAATTGTATAACGTTCTTAGTTTCACTCAAGCGATTCTCTCTAATGATATGGAGCGAGACTACATTATGAAAGTTGTTTGTGAGTCGACTTTGTCACCAGAAGTGAAAATGAGGCAAGCAGCATTTGAGTGTTTGGTGTCTATTTCATCAAGTTATTATGAGAAGATAGCTCCTTACATGCAGAATATCTTTAACGTTACCGCCAAGGTAGTGAAAGAAGATGAAGAACCTGTTGCTCTACAATCTATAAAATTCTGGAGCTCAATTTGTGACGAGGAAATAGATATTTTAGAAGACTACGGAGGTGACTTAACTGTTGGTTCTGAAATTCTTGCTTCTATTTTATCAAACAAGCTTTTCCTGTACTTGTGCCAATGTTGTTAGACACTATGCTGAAGAAGATCAAGACCAAGATAAAGGTGCTTGGAATATTGCAATGTTGGTGGCACGTGTCTTGGTTTGGTTGCAAGAACAGTTGGAGATGATATTGTTCCTCTCGTGATGCCATTTATTGAAAAGAATATTCAGAAACCTGATTGGAGGTAAAGAGAAGGGGATATTGTTCCTCTCCTGATGCCATTAATTGTCACCGCCTGTAAAGTGGCAGGCATAAGTACAGTTAGTAAACTTTTATTAAAACCACAATTGTAGGCTACATATTGGCATCATTATGACAGCAAACTTTACAAAGTAGACACACACCAAACTAATATTGACGTTTTAATAGGTACAATATCGAAGGTATTGAAAGATGGAAATACCTTCAAATTTCGGTGCTCTGATAAAAGATTTGTTAAATAAGAAGAAGCATAACACGAGCTGCATAACACGATCATAGTGAAACTTACTATTTATAGCAAGAAGAATTGCTTATACAATCTAATGAGGTGACAGAAAACATATCTTGTTTACAAGTCGGTGCTCTTGTTCGGACTTGCTAAGCAGCAATGCATAAATAGTCTGCAAGCATTAAAGAAAAAAATAAGTAACAAAACACTTAAGTTATGACTGGAAGGAAGTACCAACTAGATCTCAAAATCATTTGATTTTAGGTTATTGATTTGCAAAAAATATAACGAAGAACACACTTTAGCATTTACGTTTCGCTTATGGTGTAAAATGGAATGTTATCCTTGCCTAAAAATTGATATAGCTCCAGAGGATTTTTCCACCACTTCTCCCACTCTTCCATGTAGCATTTAGTAATTGAGACGTATCCGATAGGTGCATAAAACCATACATAGAAAACCTACAGAATATGTGTGGTAGCAGAAACATTAAACCGCAAAAGACATGATATATTGGCTTAAAAATGCCACTTATGCTGCTAAGAATAGTCATCTTAGTAGGTCGCGAAAAAGAGTAAATCAGAAATACAACGCATTTCTTTATACCTTATCTTTAAATTTGTCAAAGGGGACTGGAACGCCCCATTGTAGATCTCTTGTAATAAAACGATGCCTTGATCCTTCTTTAAGCCAAGAATATGTGGAATTAATGGCATTCTCACTCCACGAGTCTTCCATTGACGTTTTGTCGAGGTACTCACCCAATTTAGGTTCCAACAAAGGAAGTTTAAGAAACAAGTGTTCCGTGTCACAGATTTGAGGGCTGGTTGCACAGACCTTATATGCAAAACAAAATATTGTTATACAGGATATAGGGGAAATGAAAAAAGAGAAAGAAAGCAAATTGTCACATAAAATTATTCCCAGGCATGCTCGGAAACGTAACTTATGGACAGAAAAAAACTGCATAATAATTGATCACATTTGTAAATATGTAAGAATCGTATAGTCTGACAAGTTTACAAGAACAATATCCCCTCCCAACATGACAATGTTAGTGTCCATTCCTCTGCTTTTATCAAATAGCTTATGGTAAGCTCTAGTGGTGGTGTTGGGTTAATCTAATGCCATAAAAACAAAGATTATGGTGAGCCAAATATATTACTTCTGATGCAATAGGTCGGGCTCATAAAATCCATAATCCGATCAGTATTTGATTTGGCTATGTTGAGTTATACAGCCAACTGCTTATCTCTGGTTCACTCTTGGTAACATATATTTAAGTTCAAACATGGGCTAACAAATATTATCTGTTTCAAAACTACAGAAGCTATCCATCATGTACAAGCCACACGAGCATCATCAAGAACACGAAGACGAGATTTCTTTAATATCAATATATGTACCCTCATTGAAACTTAAAACATTATGTTTTTTTCTAAAATGACATAAAATCTTCAGATAAGTCAAAGAAACAAGTATGGAAAGTTTGCATATATAAAAAACAAAAAAAAGAAGTGTTCAGACCTTTACTTGTGATCTTTCATCAGGCTGGCCTCGTTCATACTTATGACCTCCTTCAGCACTCCGATCTATTTTTCTCTCAATTACTGGTTTAGGTGAAGGTGATTGTCTCATATAGCTTTTGTCGTGTGCAAGAATGTTAGCAATCAGTTCATCAGGATCTCTTATAGTGCTCCAATCTTTGCTTCGTCGACTCTAAGAAAATTTATCCGATTTTATCCGCACTGAATCATTATGCAAATTAAGAAAAGATTCTTTTGGTTTCTAGTTGGCCACTTCCTCAGGACGAGTTTCTTTTGGTTTCTGTTTGGCCACTTCATCAGGACGTGATTCTTTTGATTGTGTATACAGGTCTACATTTGATCTTAAATGATCACACAGCCTGCACAGATAAAGCCAATAAGATACATAAGTGATATTAAAGAGCCTAAGCACAAAACAGTTTTTTGGTAGATATGGCATAATAGATATATCAGGCTGGGTAACATGAGCTCTTGTTACAGGCCAAAAAATAGGAAAGGACGTTCAGCTGAAACACTTGCTGTCCACTAAAAGGTACACTTTTTTTATAAATCACTAGTGTCTCATATATAATTACAACAAGCATATTATTTCGATACTGATAAAAAAGACTTTTAGGAACCCTGTTTTATGAATCTCGACCCGTTTACTTTGTAGCTAGTTGTTTGTCCCACTCGACCCGTTAGAGAAAAAACATAACCAGAATCAAAGATTTCACAAGTGAAGCGGTCAGTAAAAACTCATTTCTACACTTTCAAGACAAGGATTGTTACGGTTCTACTAATCTCATTTTACCCTTGATTGCCTTGTCATAAAACTTGCACGTTCTGGTGTCTTGATTCTCTAACGCAATAAGGTATAAAACTAGCGATCTGCTAACTAAAAAGTGTATAAAATATACAACGTTAAAATTGTACAGTATCTTTTTTGCCCGTGGATAAAAAAATTGGGACCAAGACAAGTCCCAAATTTTAGAAAGGATGTATATACATTCATACGTATAGGCAACAAAAATTATATGGTTTGGTTACACAACTATTAAACATAGAGATCGAAAAACGGGTAGGTGAAAGCCAATTGGGTTAAAATGGGTACTTTTGGTTTGGGCCAAACTGGACGGTCAAAATGTGGTGGGTCATCCCGGGTTGTCAAACAATTTTAAATACTTCATAAACAACTAGTGGCGTGACAAACTTGACTACAAAATTATTATAAAACGATATCAAGTTTTTTAAATAAAATGATTGCATTAATACTACGAGTAAGGCAAACTTTGACTTCTTCCTATCACCAAATTCTCATGTATCTATCCATACTTCCTTTCATATTCAACTGGTCAAACTGGTAAAGGGAGTAGAATAGGTTGATAGTTATGCTTATTCTCATCATTGTTAACAATTGATTGACTGAGCATCATTCAGAGAGTTCATATACCTCTCACAAGAATACTGTTAACTATAGGTCTATAGGAGTCGGCTTATGCCTTGAGTCCTTGACGACGGATGTTTTTTATGTTCATTGGTTTCATTTTGAACCATTTCTTTTTACACTTCTCGTCATTAGCTACATAATTCTGTCTTTCGCAAAAAATCCTAGATTTTGGCCACGGCTAGAAGAATTGAACTGGCAATAACCAACATGTTTCTGTCCTATTTGCTAAGACCTAAGGCAGTAAAAAATCATAGTTCTTGTATCTTTTATGATTTAAACCTCAGCTTTGAGTCAATACCGACAAAAAGACCCACGAAATGAGAAAGAAAAGTGGGTCAACGTTGATTTCTAAAGATGATTAGGCAGTATGGAGAAAAAAAGGACACAAGGGAGAAACAAACCTGTAAGGAGGCAATTGCAGTTTCACTATCCTTAAGCTTTTTTCTTGTTCACCCATTAAAAATGGTTTTGGCTCTAGCACAAATCTGGTCATCATATACAAGAGCATATGTAAGGGGCAGTGACAATTAATCAAAAACTAACAAGAAACGAACAGATAGAAGAAATCTAGTAAGACATCAATAATATATATTTCCTCCAAACATGAAAATTACTAACACTATGAATTACTCAAATCACTAAACATATATTGTACAAGGACTTGTATGTTTTTGTAATCGGTCACTCTATAGCTCATATTTTAGATTTCTTATATAGAACAGTCACTTGTGGTATGAAGATCAAATGGTTCAGGATGTAATTTTCTAAGAGTAGTAAAATGCTTAAACAATGAAAAATTGCAAAATAAGATCAAATCTGGTGCTTGGGAATAACAAACTTATTTCCATTCAGCTTTTAACAAAAGCAAGTGTCTATTATGAATCAAAGTCACACTTATGTAGCGTCTAGAACATAACAAGGTATGGATAAGTACCTAATTACCGATTCTTGACATTGATCTCACTCACCATTGTTGTATCGCTTTCTTTGGGTGTGGAGTGACTGCTAAAGGAGGCCATTTTAGGTTGCAGAGGACTATCATCTGCCTTAGAAACTAAAACTGGGGATGCACGACATTGTCGTACTTTCTTGTGAAGTAATGAACGCGCTACTCCTCCACCATCCGATATTTCTTGGATTTTTCTGTATCTTTGGCCGGGGGAGATACTTTTATCATCAAAAACTTCTATTCCTCGCTGATATCTTCACACGTGAAGATACTTTTACTAAACCTAAATCATCAAAAATTCCTCTAATAACATCAAAACTTCTATTCCTCGCTGATATCTTCACATGTGAAGATACTTTTACTAAACTTATATCATTAAAAATCCCTATAATAACATCAAAACTTCTATTCCTCGCTGATATCTTCACACGTGAAGATACTTTTACTAAACCTAAATCATCAAAAATTCCTCTAATAACATCAAAACTTCTATTCCTCGCTGATATCTTCACACGTGAAGATACTTTTACTAAACCTAAATCATCAAAAATTCCTCTAATAACATCAAAACTTCTATTCCTCGCTGATATCTTCACACGTGAAGATAATTTTACTAAACTTAAATCATTAAAAATTCCTCTAAATAACTAGCTTATAACAATTAAACACATAATAATTTTGAATTATACAATAAAATTTATTCAAATATAACAGAAGTAACAGTTACCATCAATTTCTCTGTAATCTGAATGCAAAACTTGATATTCTTCATCAAACTCAGCTTTAATTGACCTAATATCATCAATAGCTCTTTCATCATTAGTCATATTCTTCGAATTTAAGTTTTATTGATCGATTGAGATTCAATGGTGTTTCCGGTAGTGATTCCAGTGAATACGGTGTTTGACGGTGTTTAGAAGGTGAACAACAGTTGAAGACGGTTGTAGAAGGTGAAGCGATAATTGTGGATAAGTAGTGGTGGTTCGATTTGGTGGTTGAACGACGGCGGTGGAGGTTGGTGGTTTCTTGAAAGAGTTTCTCGTGGTTTCACACTAAAAATGGGAAGTCTGTGTGTTTTTTTTTCATTTTATATATTAGGCTTGAAATTCAAAGGACGGAAATACCCTTACTACTCAACTTAGTGAAAATTTTAGATTAATCTATGTCCTTATATTAAAAAAAGGAGGGGATAGATAAAAGGCTAAGATCTCTTCTTTCCTTCTCACAAAAATTAGCTTTCTCACTTGAACGCACCCATATATGTATATATATGTATATATATGTATATATATATACATGTGATGAGAAATCCACTTGCGCGTCTTAGATCCTAAATCCTCACAATATTAGGTTACAATCGTTCTCTTTCTTATACGTTACAATACTTTATTGAAAACTTTCTAGTTTTGGAAACTTTCTATTTTTAGAAAGTTACTATTTTCGAAAAGTTACCATTTTTAATAAGTCTCGTCATCTAATTACATTTATAATGATATTTATTTATCTCGTCGAACTTTTGACGCTCAATTTGGTTATCGTTTACTCGTATCGGTATTACATACGAATATTTCAAAAGTTTCTATTGTTAGAATCTACTTCGCTCATAACAATCGTCAAGTCTAAAATATTATACTTGTAGTAATAGTAGTGTTTATTATTTTTATAACATCCGACAAGTCTAGTATCAACCCGTTGACTTTCAAAAGTCAACGTTGGACTTTACTTTGACTTTGACTTTACATATATATATTTTACAAGATCTGACCCGCTCAAAACGACCCGTTATATCACATTTTTACGACTCAGACTCAAAAGAGATTTTATGCAAATTGACATTCCGGACAACGTTTTAGTTTTAGCCGAGACGTGAAACTAGACAAAAAATGACCAAAATGTCCCTGCAAGTTTCTGCAGGTATAACACCTCGTATTTTAGGTCATTGTATGACATTATGTAATTCATAATTTATTTTTAGGGTTTTACGCGTTTGCTCTTAAACCGTAAACTTTAAGTTAAATCGCGTAAACTGAAAATGAGACGTGAAACTCGACAAAAAATGACCAAAATGCCCCTGCAAGTTTCTGCAGGAACTTGTGACATTTTTAATAAAAGGCAGATACTTGACCTTGGGTTTTGACCCGGTTATTACTCGATTTAAAATAGCAAGCCTGCGGCCAAAGGTAAATACATCATATGGAGCAACTTTCGTGTTTCGCCGGAAGGCCGAAACGGACTCAAAAGTGCTCAAATCGGACGTTCAAACTTCTGCTAGCATGTATGAAAAGCTTAATAGCTGTTTGGAAATTTATAAGTTTTCAAATCTTGTTTTCGTCGTAACTTCTTCGGCGAGTTGGAGTTACGGTGGCGTCGAATGACGAAACGATACTTAAAATTACCCTCTACCTTATTTTATAAACCAATATCAGATTTACAAAATCTCGGAACCTCGTTTTCGTGCAAAGTTTTCTGCTCGAATGTATACGTTACAAAGTGCGCAAAATTATTTTGACCAAAAAATTCATTCAGGACACATCTAAAATGGTCTACAATCAATATTCAACTCGCTCAATCAACCAAAAACAAAATCTAAACTAAACGATGCAAGATCCCTCGGATTTCCTCACATGCAATAGCTGAAAATGAATCGAATCACAAAAGAAATTATCAAACTAGTAAGTAAAATACTTACAACCAATACGAAAATGTTTTCGGCTTCCCCTTCGCATGGCTCAAGCTCGAACAAGACCCCAAACAACATAACCGACACTTTTCAAACAAAACCAACTTCACTAACACGATAATCTACCCCTTTTACCACCACTTTTCAACCGAAACTCCTTAATCTAACCCGAAACCCAACTTCTTCAAAACTCAATGCATGTGGGATTTTATTACATGGAAACGTAGACCTTAGCATAAGGATTAATATTTTGTAACTTGATTATAATGCATGTCTGAAAAATCAAGCGTTTGGTGTATGTGAAGGGGTGGCCGGTCGTGGGTTTCAAAAGGGGAGGAGGAAGAGACCAAGTTTTGTAAAAGAAAATAACAAGAGTGTGTGTGTTCTTATATAGAAAATAAGTTTGAAACTTTGACACTTTTAGTCCTTCCTTCCTTAAAGTCCTCCAAATTTAGTACAAATGTTATTTGTCTCGTTATGTAATCGATCAAAGGCTCGGGATTATTCTCAAGTGACTAAATTTATTTCCGTCACACTTAATTTAGTTTAAAACCTTTAATAAAATGTTGGCTCACGTCAAAATAATGTTTTGACTCGGTTTCGACTAACTCGAGACGAGGGCGATAAAATACAAATTATCATCATAAAAATAATAACGAAGTGAGTCAAAATTCCTACGATACTCAAAACGCTTAACGGTCGCGTGGTCAAACGTTGACTCACGAAACGACAAAAGTAAAAAAAAATTCTAAATTATGTTCGTAATAAAATACGAAAATAACTATTCATGACAAATAAAATTTTTAAATGTCGACGTTCGTTCACGTGAACTTATGGAATAATAATTATGACGTCGAATTCGCGATCGTCATACGCGTCGTAAAACTCGGGTTGTTACATACTCGGTTTTGAAAACCATTTGTTTTGAAAACTAGAGCAACGTGGCTCCAATACCAATTGTGGAAAACGTATAGGGGGTGTGAAGAAAATCTAAATCTGATCTTTTATTAAAACACAAATCTCAGTCAGTTAAAAACAACAACTATAAACTCCACCACTGCTAATCAGGTATGGAGATACTATCTATATGATAATAGTTCCATTACAAATCTCATAATCAACAACAAAAGATCAAGATGATCTTATAGAAAGTAGGGTTACAAAAGAGAGAAAAAGAGATTGAATTTTCTAGAGAGAGAAGAGAAGGATCAGAGTTATGATCCAAATGGGAGGTCAACTCCTTTTATAGGAGCTGACAATTCTTGAATTAGCCGACTCCACAAACACCCCTTCAACTTTAGAAGCTATCTAACTTGAGCCCAAAGTTTCTTTAACTGAAAAACAAGAAAGACATAATTAGTCCCTGTACTTATATTTACCAAATGAGATTATAATTTAACATCCCCCCTTAATCTCAACTTGGTAAATATCAAACAGCCCAAGTTTTTCCACAAAACTTTTATGCTGAAATGTCTCCAACCCTTTAGTAAAGATATCTGCAATTTGATTTGCAGAATCTACTTTCATAGGTTTAACAATTCCTTTCAAAATCTTTTCTCTTACAAAATGCAAGTCAATTTCAAGATATTTGTTCTTTTATGAAACACAAGGTTGGTTGCAATTTTAATTGCAGAATTAGTATCACAGTGAAGATTTATAGGTAAAAGATTTTCAATATTTAAATCCTTTAAGATTTTCAAAATACAAATGGCTTCACTTGTAACTGAAGCAAGAGCTCTATACTCTGCTTTAGTAGAAGATTTAGACAGAGTCTTTTGTTTCTTAATTTTCCAAGAAACAAGAGAGTTATATAAAGAAAACATAATAACCCGTCACAGATTTTCTTGTGACAGTACATTTAGCCCAATAAGCATCAGAATAAGCAGTTAAAGATATACCAGAATCCTTAACAATATGAATGCCCAAACCTGGACAACCTTTAAGATATCTTAATATCTTGAAAGTTGTTTTGAGATGAGAGGTCAAGGTAAAATGAATAAACTAACTTAAATAATTCACATCTTAAGAAATATCAGGCCTTGTATTAGTTAGGTAAATAAGTTTACCCATCAGCTTTTGTTAATCAGTAATATTATCAAGAACATGATCTTTTTCAGTTGCCTCATTAGAAATGACAAGTTTAGAAGGTAAAGGAATTTTTACAGGTTTACATGCAAGCATACCATACTCAGATAACAAGTCAAGCACATATTTTCTTTGATTAAGACATACCCTTTTGAGTATTAACAACCTCAATACCAAAAAAATACTTAAGTTTTCCCAAGTCTTTTATCATAGATTTAGACATGAGATAAACTTTAAATTTCTCAATTTTAGAAACACTATTACCTGTAATGATAATATCATCCACATAAACCAACAAAGCTAAGAAAACTCCCTTATCAGCCTTGGTATATAAATAATAATCATATTTACTTTGACTAAAACCATTTTCAATCAAAGTCGAAGTCAAGTTAGCATTCCACTGTCTAGGTGCCTGCTTTAATCCATAAAGGGATTTCTTAAGCCTGCACACTTTATTATCTGAAGGAAAATACCCTTCAGGTGGTTTCATATAAACAGTCTCCTTAAGATCACCATATAAAAAGGCATTATTTAAATCAAGTTGAAACACATGCCAAGACATAGAAACAACTATGTTTAATAAACATCTAACAGTAACCATCTTAACAACAGGAGAAAAAGTCTCCTCATAATCAATCCCTTCTTTTTGACTAAAACCCTGAGCCACAAGTCTAGCTTTAAATATATCAATCTCACCACTGGATTGATACTTAATATTATAAATCCACTTACTTCCTATGGCTTTTCTTCCCTTAGGTAATTCTACAAGTTCCTAAGTTTCATTTCTAAGTAAGGCATCCATCTCTTGATTCATAGCATCAGTCCAATGAGGATATTTAGAAGCTTCCAAATAAGACTTTGGTTTATGATTTTTATTAAGTTGAGTAACAAAACAATAATTCTTAGTGTTAAGCTTAGAATATCTAACATATTTTTTAATTCCATATTTAACTTTGGAATTCACAACAAAATCATTATAATTTCTAGGAAAAATACTTTGTCTAGAAGATCTTCTTAAGTTTTGAACATCCTAAGGTGATGAATTTGGATTTTGATCCAAATTACCCTCAGAAAATATATTTTCTTCAAGTGTGGTAACCCTCTCATCGTGAGTGGCAAAGAAATTATCACTGCTATCAGCATCATTAATAGAATTAACTAAAAAATCAGCAGTGAAAGAGGTTCTACCAGACTCAGAAGAGCTGCTACTAGCACTCTGTGACTTATTGTCACTATTTAGCTTAGGATCTACTCTCTCATCATCATTGGGTATCTCAGAATATTCAAGATCAAAAAAGTTTATATGATTAACATCTTGAAAAACATTAGCAGTATCATTTTTTACTTTATCTGAATCCTTAAAAGGAAAATTGTTCTCAAAGAACTTAACATCTCTTGAAAATATAAACTGATGCTTATCAAGACTATATAACCTATATCCTTTTTTAACACTAAAATAACCTATCATAACACATTTCTCGTATCTACCACCAAACTTGGCACTGTTATTAACAATGGTAGCAAAACACAAACAACAAAAACTATTAAGTGACAGAGAGTAGGACATTTCTTATATATCATCTCATAGGGAGATTTTCCATTTAGTACAGAAGAGGGAAGCCTGTTAATAAGATAAGTAGCAGTTAGAATACACTCAGTCCACATTCTTTAAGGAATTCCCACCTGAAACATAAGGGATCTAGCAACATTTAAAAGATGCTTATGTTTCCTATCAACAATACCATTTTGTTATGGAGTATAGGCATAAGAAGTTTGATGTATAATACCTTTATCAACACAAAACCTATTAACAGATTGATTAACAAATTCAGTTCCATTATCACTTTTGAAAACTTTAATTTTCTTTTCAAACCGATTTTCAATCAAGTTACAGAAAATAGTTATAAAGTGAGAAACTTAATCTTTTGATTTAATAAAATATACCCAAATATCTCTTGTGTAATCATCCACAACAGTCAAAAAAATATCTAAACCCTTCAGAACTAGTAACCTTATATGGCCCCTATAAGTCCAAATGCACAAGTTCACCCAAAGAACTAGATACATGATCACTTAAAGCAAAAGGTTCCCTAGTCTGCTTGGCTCTTTGACAAACCTCACAATATAAATGTTTATCAATATTATCAATTTGCAAAGAATTTTTTAAACCATTAAGAACAGGATCTGCAGGATGACCAAGCCTACAGTGCCAGTCATGATGAGACAAATAACACATATTCTTAAAAGTACTCTGATTACTTTTAATACCTTGGTTATTATAGTAGTATAACCCCTCGCATTGACTACCAGTCCCTAGAACACTTCTCAGACTCAAATCCTGATTTAAAAAAATAACACTTATTCTCATCAAAGGCAACAACCACCTTATTTTCTTTAGCCAAATTATGAACAGAAATCAAGGTAACACAGTATTATCTAATTCCTTATTTGTGTAAGTCATATGTTAATTAGCCCCTGAATAAACAGTTTTACCATCACAGACCAATTTAGGTTTAAATTTGTATTGGAACAAAAAAACTTGTTAAAGTTTTTATGAAAAATTAAACTGTTATTAATGTAAGTACCTGCCATATTGGCATGCACATTCTTTCCATTTTTATTTTCTTTAATGAGAGAAATAAGAGTAGCCATTTTTTCATCTGTAAATCCAGAAGATAAACCAGTTCTAACATAATTATTATTAGAAATATTTTTCCCTCTGAAAGATTGATTAGACTTCTTTTTCCAAAATTAGTAGGATCACCAATGATCTTTGTTATATGTCTTGTTTGCATAGTAGTAATCATACAAAAGCTAATAAGATTAAAAGAAAGGAGCTAGAGAGTATTTTCTAAATTTTCTAAATTTTCATTTCAAAAAGAAAAATAAAAATGGGAGGGAGAAGTGAATTACAACAAATGTCAAGACTTGTATAAATACCCCTCCTAGATGGGTATTTATACTTATTGCTTATCATATCCTATTTTCCTAACTTTAGTCAAACCTTGGTCAACATTATTTAACTTTGACCAAGATAGACTTTATTACATTATAATTACTAATAAAACTACAAAACTAATCAAAACTATACAAAACCAATTCATTAATAATAAACACTTTTCTTGAACCTAACAATCTCCCTTTAAGGGTTGATTATTACAAA
The DNA here is from genome assembly GCA_026074375.1 of Tanacetum coccineum. NCBI lineage: Eukaryota > Viridiplantae > Streptophyta > Magnoliopsida > Asterales > Asteraceae > Tanacetum > Tanacetum coccineum. The sequence continues at coordinate 18,859 of BQNB010028174.1, read as the reverse complement.
CGCTTCATCGTCGGTAGAATTGGTCTTCCATTCACAAAAGATTCTCATCTTCTCATTTTCTCGGTGACTTAGTCTCTTGGTTATTTCTCTTTCAAATGCTCTTAATATGTCATGATCTAATTCACCAAGTAAAAGGTGGTTTTCTCCATGGTTCTGATTGAAAGATCTTAAGCTTTACCTCTTTCAAAACCTTTTCTAGTGTGGCATCACAAAACTTCACAATCTCTGTCAAGTACATAACCCGTTTCTCATCTTTGTTGTTCAAATAAATCAAACCTGTAAATGGCTTGTCAACTATTAAATACGGTTCATGTGCTTCAATACCAGGAAACGTCAATGTTGGAGCAATTAAGTTAATCTTGATTTGATAACTCTTGATTCCCAACTGAAAATCATGAACTCTCTCCCAGATCACACGCCTTCTGATGAACGTTATTAATGAATTCATCAACTTGGTTTCACGATAATTGACCTTCTTGTTTCGGCAAAGATAATACAAGTCTTCAATATCATTTTTGTTCAGATACTTAAAGTTAGCTTCAGAAAAACTATTTGGCCTATCATTTTCTCTCATCACAATTATTTGTTCCATGAAATCTAGACCATGTGGTTGATCAGTAGTTATTCTAACAACTTCTGTAATCCTGTGATTTGAGAAATAGTCTCAGGATTGTTTCTGACTTTTCTTTAGTTTTGCTTGTATACTCTTTTATGCCATGAATCTTTCCAATGTTGAATTGATAATTGTGTATCTTCGTTGAAAGTCTTGAATTCTTTTTGAACCCAAATTTTCATCTTTTTTTCCAGATCAACTTCTGGAAATCGTTCTACGTGTATCTTGTGGAGCGACAAAATATACTTCTTCTCTTCAGTATTTCCATTCTTAAGAAAGAACAAATCTTTGTTATACAAATACCTTGGAGGTTCATTTGTATTCCGTTGTGGTCCAAAGAATACGAGAGGTCTTGGTACTCGACGTCTTATATCCTCTTGTCTGCTTTCCCAAAATATCTGATTCTCTATAAAATTCGTTGTTTGTTCCAAATGATAGGCATACTCTTCTGTATTCTTGAACTAATTACTTAACGCATCATTTAGTGTAGCCCTTATTCTTTTATAATCAAAGATAATTAGAACGCGTTTATCAACATCTTGAAGTACTGTGATTTGCTCAGGTGTTTCTTCTTCTGGAATCACCTCATCTTCATCAATAATTGTATCCTCTACCTGTGCATCCCATTCTTGTTGTTGTTGTTGTTGCTTGGATACATAAGTTGTGAAATCTTTAGCTGA
>BQNB010028174.1:1552-14514 GCA_026074375.1 Tanacetum coccineum | reverse complement strand
AGTATGGGGGATTTTGGTATGTGCTTAATTACACATACCTTTTACCTATAAAAACAAGCTTAAATGACAAAAAACGGACATAAAATGCCAAATATATGCTTGTTTTGTGATTTATGCTGTGCAGGTAACGAATATTCACCAAAGGACAAAAATCAAGCCAAAACGGACAAAATCAAGCACGGAATGGAAAGAGCGTGAAAAAGTCAAAGTCAAAAAGTCAACAAGTCAAAGACGAAGCCGAAACCGAAGAAATCCTAAATGGGCCAACCCGTACCTATTTAATGGGCCGGGTCAGCCCATTAAGCCTTGATTTATAAGTCTTATAGTCCAAAAAACCCTTAAAAGTCCAAAACCCTTACCCGACCCAATCCTAAGCCCAAAACCCTTAAACCATTAACCCCATTAACCCATTTACACCTAACACCTTACATCGTTAGTCCTCAAGGACTAACATTGTTAGTCCAAAAGGACTAACGATGCCATCATTTAACAAAAACAGGGCTAACCCCCGTTACCCCAAAATTAAACAAACACCCAGTCAACCCCTTTTCCCGCCAACACTATTCACACGTCTTCTACCCCTCGACTTATGCACCCACAGACAAAACATCATTTTCCCTCAACCCCACATCAAACCCCACTTCACATGGACCAAATGCCACCTTGGCAATCCTAAACAACACCATTCGTCCATGGAAAAGACAAGAAATTGAAGGGCTGTGATTGATGGACTTGGAGAGCAAGAAATTTTGATGGCTACGATGACTTGAAGACTTCACTCACACAAGAAACACACCCCTTAAACCCTCACAGAAGTAGCACACTTCAAAGGACTCAAGACCTAATTTTCTTCTATAAATAGGACTCATTGTAGCCTTGAAAGGCATCTAGTTCTGAGTTTTCCAGCTTATATTAGTAGTGTAGCTTGTTTTTAAATGAAAATCTTGTAATCCTTTTTAAGAATCAATGAAATTTAAAGTTTTTTTTAGTTAAATCTGCTTTTTAAGAATTTGTTCCATAGTTGTTAAAAGGTTTTTGCAAAGATTTTATAAGCTCTTATTACTCTCATTTAAGCTGTTACTTGTTCACTATAAGCTTCTTAATAGCTTATAGTGATTAAAGTCTCTATAACCAAAAAAAAAATCATCAAACTGTCAAGAAATTCATGGAGCATGGTAAATCTTGGATGGCCATGGGTTAGAGCTTCTTGGGAAGCATATAGGTTGGTTTAGAGCTGATTTGAGTGCTTAAATCATTCACAAAAGCTTTGGATTTTTGTAAGTTACAAATATCATCTTTTGGGTAAAACTGCTTATTTTCTTATTTAATGCTTATCTTTGCTTATTGCTTATCTGTATCTGCTTAGTATAGCTTATTAATGATGTTTGTAGCTTATATTGCTTAGTTGTAGTTTAAAAATCTATAGTTCTAAGTTTTGCTTTAAATTTGTCAAAAATAGCTTAAAACTAGCATAATCTGTTTTGGCTTATTTGAATGCTTAATTCTTGCTGAAATCTGCTTAATATTATTGTTAGAGCTTATTAAACATCTGGTCTTTAAGAAACCTTAGCTTAAAATATATTAAAGCTTTAAAATGATTTTTGAAATCTTAAAGGGGTGTTTGGCTAGAACAGTACTAACCTATGGTTAGTACTGTTTGATCCCATTTGACCCATTTGGAAACTTTGAACATCCTTTTTGAGGTTTTTAAAATTTGTTTAGGCATTTGTTTAAGTTTTAAAGTGAGTTTTGAAGATTTTTGTATGCATAATTTGCTTCTGAGGTAGTAAAATCAGTTTTAGGTTTGATTTCTTTGATTCAAGGTTTTGAGGTTTAAGAGTAGTGTTTCTAAGTGTCATTTATGTTCTTTAGTAGTTATAACATCTGGTTTAGAGGCTTTGTGCATTGGATTATTGATTTCTCACTTTTTACCCATTTTGCTAAAATCTGTTTAAATCTCAGTTTATACACCTAGTTTTTAAGATCAAATTTAGATAAGCTCTAGTTAGTTTTAAGTTCTAAAAATTGGTGCACAAGTAGTTTAACTTATAGAATTTAAGGTTTAAAACTTGTTTTGAAGTTTAGAGCTTATTTGATAAGCTATTTTTAGGGCTGCACTTTGTTAAAAATCTGTTTAAGCTTCTGTAACCAGTTTTTAAAATTCATAGTTTTCTTAATTTTAAACTGTTTTAGTTAATGTTTTTAGTGTTGAAATCTGTTAAGTTATAGGTGATCTTTAAATGTTTGAGGTTTTAGCTTGTTAGAGTAGCTTATGGTAGCTTAATTTTAGTTTAAAAAGTGCTTAAAATCTGTTTTTCAAGTCTGCTAGTTCATCTCTGTGGTCTGTTTTGCTTATTCATAAATAAAGTGCTTATTGGCTTATGAGATTTGCTTATTTCTGTCTGCATATGCTTATTATGTTGGTTTAAGTCAGTTTTGTGCTTATTTGTGCTTTGTTAAGCTTGTTTGAGATTATTTGAAAGATTTGAGTTTTTGTTCTAAAATTGTTAAGTGTTGAAGTGTTTTTAAGTGAATCTGGTTATTAGTCTTTGCTTTTTCAGCTTATTTATTGCTTATTTCAAAAAGTTTGTAGTTTTAAAGTTGCTTGTGTTAGGCTTATTTATAAGCCTGTTAAAAAGTTTTTGCAAAAAGGTGAAAAACCAAGGGTTAGGGATTTCAGGGGTGAGCAGGGCTCGAACCCCTGACTTCTCCCAACCCCAAGGTTTCAACACCACACCCCACTACCACCAGCACCAGTAGGGCTATCTGGTGGTAGTGTGCATAATTAAATACTTAACAGCATTTTAAGCCCCTAAGTTTATTACCACATCTTAGCTTATACAGATTTTTCCCAGCTTATTTGGATAAGCTTTTTAGCTCATTTTAATTTTCATACAATTTGCTTAACTTAGTACACCTTAGGTAATTTTTTTAGAATTAAAAAAAAAATCATTTGATACTTTTTAGGAATTTAATTAGTTAAAAAACCTTTAAAAATTCATATCTTTAATTTAAAAAGTCAAAAAAATATAATTCTTTTTTTTTAATTTTCTTTTATCATTTAGGATTTATAAAAATTAAATTTTCATTTGTAGGGTTAAAATTTTAGAATTTGGGTTTTTAAAGAACGAGTTTTGATTCCCGTTATCGTTTTTAGGTTTAAATCTTTAAGTGCTTTCGTTTTTAGCATACCTTTACTTGTTTTTGCATATTATTAGTAGAAATAGAAAACCAAATCAAATATTGACCATTCAAACGCGCGATCACAAACGTAACCGATTTTAAAATTCGCTCCTCGTCGGGAAACGACCCAGGACGTTTTTTTTAAGGTTTTACTTTGGGTAAAAGTAAATTTCCTTTTAAAAAGCTTCTTGGAATATTTATCATTGATTATTTTGAGATAATTCTTATTATTATATATATTTATATTTATATTATATATATAATAAGAAATCTTCAAGTCAACCATCGATCAGGTCTCTCACCCAAGTCGATGTAACAATCACAATGATGAATACTCTATACCCTATCTTGATTTAACTCATGTATATACTCTTCACAACTTGCTAACCTCAAGTTACCTTATAAAACCTATGTCTCAACTTTCTGCATTTTATCCTATTTTTATAGTCACAAGATGACTCCAAATAAAATACTAAAACACCTAATTGATTCTTCGTCTTACATCCCATAGCTTCCTAATGAGTCATGAGCTTCTATGATTTTTTAGAAAAAATAATAATGAGTCTAACTATTTTATAAAAATTCAACATCACAAAGTGTCCATAATATGACCTGATTAGACTTTCAAAAAGTTTAGCTTGAGCAGACCCATTTAAACACTTAGGAAAATTCTACAAAAATTCCAGAAAATCATAAACATCATGAACATGCTACTGTAGCAATCCCATCAATTAAAAAGATGTTTTAATATGGTTTTTGACATCATAAACACAACTCAGAATCTGCCCTGAAAACTTAGTTTTGACAACGAATATTGTTTAATTAATTTGACTAACTTACACTCACTTTTAATTCATGAAACCTATGGGGTTGGAAAGTGGACTCTCTGTAGATAATTTTAGGCTTAAGAAAATCAATAAAAGCTACCCGTATGACCGAGATATGGCTCTCGCAAGATGACCTAAAATTCTGCCCAGATTTCTATTGCAGCTGAGGGTATCGCTTATCTTCACGAAGGTTTGGAAATCCAGGTATGTTTCAATGCTGCAAACACACACATGTGTTATGTGAGCAATACAATTTGTATTATTGTGCAATATGTATTACAACCTTCACTTAAAATGGAAAAAGACTTGGTGCGTTACATTTTACCCAAACCTGGGCAAGTTTATATTTTGTGTACGAAATTTTGAGAGTATTTGGTCATCTAGAACACTTCTTTTTGCCCGAATTGGCTGAATGAATCACATCGTTACTTAGGTGGTCTTTATAATACTCTTTTTGGTATTTAGGTGGCCTAAGTGGCTTATTTTGTAACCTTATGAATTCTTGGATCATCTGCGTAATAGTTTATCTCGAAAAAAGTGATAGTGCATCCATGGTGATATAGTTGTCCTCTATCTTTTGAAGGTGATATTTGTGGGACTCCTAGTCTTCCATCCGGGTGTGGTGGATCAGAACTTTCAATGGCGAATACTTTTGGATTTTGGACTTGCTAGAGAAGGACCACAAGGGGACTAGACTCACGTATCCACAATGGTGAGTATGTCATAACCTACATTTGCTGGTTTGTTAAATAAATATACTATTTTTGCTAAACTTGATGTCATTTCTAGCCTGTTGGGACATACGTTTAAACAAGGGGACTGGACTTACGTATTCACTTGAAGCTGCGCGGAAAATTGCTAAATTGGTTGATAACTGCTTACGGAAAAATTCAGATGACAGACCTGCAATGAGTAGGATAGTGATGTATACGAGAGGTATAAGAGAGTCGAATAAAAAAAAGAAAAAAAAAAAATCGAGAATTAATTCTAATTTGGAGTCGGCTACCAGGACCATCTGTACGCGGAATGGTTCATGTTGCTTAAGTAAGATTATAACAATTAATCAGTCTAACTTATTTGATAAATTATGTGAATAGTCTAATAGATTTACAAGTTTCATTACATGTTGTCATGAAAATGAAATAATAATTTTCAAGTATCATGTCATCAAGTTCAGTTTAAATATTATTACATGATCTTGGTGGGAATTGGCCTATAGTAATATTAAATTTTTGTTTAAATTAAAATACAAAATCGTATGTTCTTTTGTCCTAACAAGTTTTCAGGTGTTATGTGGATTCCCAAAAACTTCATGATAATAAGCGTGAGACCCTGAGTATGGTAAATATGAGTGCAAAAACGTTTTGCAGGATCAAAATCAACGGCCAAAAAGTTTTCTTGTTGTGTTTTTGGTTGTGGGTCTTCTGGAACAAGAAACTTTTGGGTGATTCTAAGGGCGCATATGATGTTGCCGAGGTACTTATCGTTCACTAATGTATTTTACCTTCTAGCTGTACTTTATCGTGGAATTATAAAATCGTTTATTGTTTCAGCATGGTGGTATGATGAGGAAAACTTGGTTAAAAAGAACTTCAAAATTAACTTAAAGAGATTCGCCTAAAAGGGCAGACAAGGTGGAAAGATGGGTGGTGAAGGCGGGTGTAGGTATATGGGTCAAAAACGGACTATTTTGACTCAGGGCCGGTTGAGCGTGCCCTAAGTAAATTGGTCAGGCCTGCAGCTGTATCGGAAAATTATTGAGATATGTAACACGGTATCAGATTATCACCAATTTTTAGTAATTCACTTTTGAATGTTTTGATTATCAAGATCGTGTAATATCTACTTAAGGTATATGAGTTATAACCATGTTTTCATATCAGATGATACCGGATAGCGATATAAGTTATTGCATAAATACAGTAATATGACACATGAGAAATTATGTGTGGTTCTGTCTTTAGGGTTAATTGGTACAATATTTTTTTTATAATCCCGACTGATATTCAAGTATACTTAGGTTACACTTGCTGCTGTCAGTTGAGTATACCAACATAAGGTGTTCTGCTCATCCTTACCTATTTCCATCCAAATTAGATGCTTAATTGCAATTGTGTAGAAATCCCATATTGAGTTTGTATGTCCTCTTTTATCTTTATTGTAGGATATCATATTTCTTAGCCCGGATGATGATTCTTGATGTGGCTAGTTATAGAGAGAGAAACACATGAGAGATATTTTCTAGAGAGGGGGGGGGGGGGGAAAGGGTGAGGGGGGGGGGGGGGGGGGAGGTTGGTATGTTGTTAAAGTGTAAAGAATAATGACTAGCTTTGCTCTTCCAAAGTTGGAGAGACTTTTATGTTCTTACAATATACCGGTAGTATAGTACCGGCTTAATAACGAAAGTCATACGAATTAACTATTAAACTACGAGCTATGAATAAACAGTAAAATACAAGGTGACCGAGTCTTTTTCTCTATCTAACCAATCTCCCCTAAGGGAGGTGCACCCTGACAAATACTAAACTTAATCACTTCAGTCTTTAGCTATTAGACATTTGACTATCTTGTATCATTTGATGGTAGTGTGATCATTTTGAGTAATCTTGCTTGTCTTTGATTGTCGATCTTGAGCTTTCTTGAGATCATCGCGCCTTAAAACTTAAATCTTACATCATCTTGTAATGGATCGCCCATCTTGTGCCATCTTGTGAACGATAAATGTGTTGGGTTTTAATAAAATTGAGTCTTATAATGTTTAAATATATTTTTATAATTAAATATAAAAATATTACATTTTATACCTTTAAGAATTCAGAAATGACAATATATACCCTTGGTATATATTAATTTACAATTTAAACCCTTATTTATATTTTTAAAACATTTAACCTTTAACTTTGAAAGTTGGCAAAACAAGCCTTTGTAGTTCAACTTTAGGATATTTACATTTTTGGCCTGAAAGTTTAATAAGTTCAAAAGTTACAATATATACCCCTCATGCATAAAACGATTTACGTTTTTAGTCAAAAATCATATACTTTGTATTTTTCGAATCCAATTTAGTTTTTCAACATTTAGCTTATTACAATAAGCTAAAATAAATTGGTTTTATAAGCTTAAAGCTTATGAAATGAGCTTATAAGCTCGATAGTTCAAAAAGGGTGTGTTTGGTTTTAAAACTAAGGCCCGAAAGCTTAGAGCTTTTAGAGTTGGTTTCAAAGCTTATAAAAATGATAAGTTAGATTATTAGAACAGCTTATAAGATCAACTTATGGCTTATAGCTTATTAGGGTTTTCGAAAAGGGTTTTAGGGTTTTTAAGACGCGTTTGGTTTAGGAAAACCAAATGAATAAGCTTAGGGTTTAAGGGCTTATCTTACGTGATCAAGAAAGTACATAAGAGCTTATTAGGAATAGAGTAAGCTTATACTAGCTTATTTATAGGGTTCGAATAGATTATGGTTTCAAAATGGATTATTTAGGGTTCAGTTAGGTTTAGGAGTTTTCAAAAGAGATTAGCTTGATCAAATGGTTTAAACAAAGCTTATAAAGGATTTAAAACATATCAAGAACTCGGAATGGTTCAAAGATGCTGAAATGGGTCGAAAATCCTTGGAGATGAATCAAGAACCTCTTGTTCTTCTTAAACCTTGGCTCCTGCTTGCTTAAACCTTCTTTCTTTTCTTCTAGGGCTTGACTAATACATCATTTTTATTCTTACTTTTTCTCCTTTTTTATGTCATACCTAAGGACTTCTACACTAACTAGTGGATTGTCCCTGGGCAGATCCCTCCGGTTCTGGCTGGATCATTGGAACTTGTACCTAACCTTACCAACCTTATATCTCCGATAATGTAAAATGCATGGTCAGTCTTTTGGTACAGTTCTCCTCTCCATAAAACCAATTGAAAAATTCAATTAAGGTACTTATGATATAAATATCAAAGCGTTTTGTACCTCGATTGTTTTTACTTTTCAGAAACGCTCCCCCTCAAAATGTGCATCGGTATTCGAAATTGTTTAGCACGTTTGGGCGGAGTATACACACGAGTCTTAATAATCACATTTTTATTATTCACATATTTTAATCACATTTTCTCCCCTTATCAAAAATTTTAAACCCTTTGACATTTTGGATATCAATTGATTTAAATATGTTAAAAAATTTGGAGAAAAATGTGCCAATTATTCACAAGTCGTGTATGAAACATATTAATGCTCCCCCTCAATCGTTGAGGGTCATAGATTATTCCTACACATAATCATCAAAAGATATACTACTTAATACTTATACTGTACAAGATATATTATTCACAATAAGATAATATTGACCTTAGTGTCGGAGTGACGATGTCACTCTGTTCTGCTGATCAGTCTGTAGTCAATATCTCTTAGTCGTCCACCGACAAAGCTTTCCAGACTTCGAAAGATTCTCCTGATCTTTAGTCTTCTCTCAATCACCTCGATAAAGTCTTCACTCCTTCTTTTGTCGTCTTCAGTCCATTTCCTATTCTCCATGCCCTTATTAAACTTGAATAGCTTGAAATCTTTAACCATGAAATCCAGCTTTTCTTTGATTCTTGTCAACGTTCCATCGCTAAACTTGTGCACCTCATTTATTCTCATCATCTTCCTATTATCATCCCTGTCTCTGTAGATTACTGCTCTTGGTTTGAAGACAATGGTGTAATCTTCTTTGAAAGGAAAATCAGATGCATCCCAGTTAGGTTGTTCCAGATTAAGCTTAGTTTGATAGCTCTCAATGCCCAGCTGCAAGTCTTCCACACGTTTCCTTATGACAATGTTTCTGGTCCATAAACTGACCGCGTTGTGCAAATTAACCTTGTCCTGCTTTGGTAGGTGGTCGAGCTTGCCTTGAATATGAAGGATGTTCAAGTCTTCAAAGTCATTGGGATGAAGACTTTTGAAATCCTTTTCTGAGATCTTGTACTCGTTGTAGTCAGCTCGGCGTAGAACTATCTCTCTCAAGTAGTTGTATCCGTATCTTTCATAAGTCTTGATACTGATAACACTAAGAATTCGCATATGGGATCTGACTGCATCACGATCTGAGGGCTCACTGTGTTTGTTGATGTAGAATTGCTTTCTGCTAAACCACCAGTGTGTGATACCATAAGCTGCACTTATGTCATATACTTGCTCACTTTCAATCCATAATGACGGAACTAATTCTTCAAGTCTAAAGTCTTGATAAAGAGCGGCTTTAAGCTTGGATATTGATAAAGCTCTGTTTCGTTCTTTGTCTCCTGTCAGAAGATACTCTAGATCTTTGTTGAAAAAGAATTGTGGTTGAATAGTCACCTGACCTGGAGGTCCTCCTAAGGGCAATGGATTGCTAATATCAGGAACAAACCTATGACCCTCAGGGTTAACCAAATCAATCTGATTTGTGAGAAGCTTATGACATTCTTCCATCTGAAACTGAAGAGAAATGTTGTTCTCATGAAAACCTTTCACCATCATGAATGCTGGACCTTCAAGATCGGCTTTGCTGAGCTCTTCTTTTCCAATCCTTCTACAATACCATCTGATGAATGAGCCTATATCATCAATCTTGTTATGAAGCTTGTTTTCATCTGGATCTTGATGTGCTTTGGCAAATGCATTTGCCCAGTTATTGTCTGCTTCAGGTAGATCAATTGGAGGAATGACCCATTCTGGTTCAGGAGAAGCAGGTCTCTCTTCTTCAAGTATTGGTCTGAACCATGTTGTTGTATCCGGAATCTTTGGCATATGAGCGTTATCGGTGTCCTCCGGATCTGAGACATGCCCTTCATCAGAAATTGGAATGTCCTCAGTATATTGTTCATCCACCATCACCTTATCAGTAGGCTCTTCAACTGGATCCTTTGTTGGTGCAGACTTACCAGTTTTAGAACCTACCTTTGGATCTTTATCCTTGGAGGATTCTTTGGTGGTGGATGGCTTCTTAGCAGACTCAGACTCTCTTGTTCTTCTCCTCTTTGTTGACTTACCCTGGTTTGATCCAGCTGGAGGGCCTTCATCATCATCATCATCATCATCATGCTTTCTTTTATGGTCTCTAACCGTGTCTGCAACTTCCTTGTCCATGGCATTTTCATCCTCTATCAATGCTTCCATGAGAGCATGATATAATCTATAGTTGGCAGGATTTTTGTTGGCAAATTTGTTCTTATGCATGAATTTGAAGAGAACACTCTTTAAATCAAATTCTTCAAGTGCAGCTTTATCAGTCGACTTGATGGTATACGTTGGCTCTTGTTTCTTCTCTTCTTGTTCCCTTTTGATTATGATAATCTCTTCTGAACTCTTTTCAGATTCTTGCTTCATGCTTGACTCTGGAGTAGGCAGCACAGAGTATTTTTCAACTAAATCTGCAATGTGTATTTCAAGAGCCTTAAGGAGAGCATCATCAAGTTTTGTTCCTACATACTTATCAACAACTAGAGGAACATGGGATTAAATAGAAGCCAAAAGAGCAGCAGAGTGATCAATCTTCTTTACTTCAGACATATCTTGTTCTAATTTTGCGACTCTTAGCTGAAAGGCGATGAATGGAGTGATTTCTGGGATAGCTATGGTGATTGATGGAGCTTCGGTGTTGATTGGTGGTGTTGTAATGGTTGTAGGGATTGGTGTTGTTTGTTGCAAAATTGGAGGTTGCTCAAAAATCTCCTCGTTATGAGATAGATTAAGAAATTGATTACCATAATCAGAAGGCACAGAGAAGCTTGATGATGTCAAAGGTTGCTCAGATGTCTCTTAGGTAATTTCTTCAGTCTTTTCAACATCCTTCATCTTAGTGTTAGCATTTTTGCGCACGTTAATCCTGTACTTGTAAATATCATCAGAATCAGATTCAGTTTCTTTATTTTCATCCTCAGCATCAGCAAAAATTAACTCATCCGGAACCCCTGGTATCTCACTAGTTCCTTCATTTGAGCCACCAGTACCAGGCTGTCTCCCTAACATTCTCTTGCTATCCTTGAGAGCTTTCATAATGTCAGCGGCCTCTTGTTCAGTGGGAGTAATAGTTTGAATGCCCTTGAGCTTCTGGGTAGTTTTAGAAATAGCAATATCTGACCGTTTTCTTCTCGCGGGTTCGAGGACAGATTCTGAGACAATTCTTGCATGAGTGGCATGAACTTGTCTTGCTGCAGCTTCTTCTTCAACTTCAGTTAAGCTGATAGATTTTCCTAATTCTAAAGTTATGTTTGGTTCAGGAACGATGTTGTCATCAACTGATATGGTGGCTTTCTTCTTAACTCTTCTACTAGAGGTTTTCCTTTTCATAAGAGGTTCTGGTTCAGACTCATCAGACACATCAACAGATTCTTCATTAGGATCTGCAGTCTTCTTCCCTTGTGAACCTTTCCCTGTGCTCTTCTTTGGAGGTATTTGACCAGTAGAATATAGGATGAACTTCTTGTATGATTCTGATTGAATAATCTAGTTATTAAGCATAGTAGCAAGAATGGCAAGACCATATTGCTGAACATCTTCACCTATTCTTACAAATTTGAGTAGACTCACAACACCGTCATCCTTGATTGTGTGAAGGTAATCAATGATAACCTTTGTGAATCGAGGATATGGCATATTCTCACGCCTTGACTTTTTCTCCCGTCTATGATCAATTTAGTAAGCAATGTCTTCCCAAATCAAAGATGGATAATCAACATTCTCTCTATAAAACATGCCCCACAGAATATCAATTATTAACTTCCTTAACTTGTCATTGCTAGCTGTCTTTCCAAATAGACACTTGTTGATGCAAGCTACCAGAGTCCTCCAAGGCTGATGCATGATGTCCACAAATATATTTGTATATTTGTGAAGTGGACCTGAGTATCCAAGATCAACGAGGAATGTGGGAGTGTCTTCATCATTTTGTACTTCAGTAAAGTCTTCACCTTCTTTTCTTGGACAGATATGAAGTATCTTCCTAAAGACTTCTGCATCTATCACACACCTTTTGTATAACCCCCTGTGTTTTCAAGTCGTTGACGACATCGATAAATCTACTATTTATCTTTTGTATTGTACGCGTTTGCTTTAAATCATAAACGTTAAGTTAAATCGCGTATGCCAAAAATTAGCGTTCAGTGTAAACGAGCACCAAACAATTAAGCATTTACATCAATCAAGTATTAAATAATTATTTTGAGAATAATTATGGTCTTTGTTCATTGTATTTTTATTGGTTGCGTAAATTGATTACTTTTCACGATAAACTGCGTTTAGGCATTTCCGAAACCACCAAAACTTTTCTACGCTTCAACAAATACCCACATTTATACCCAATACTCAAATTTTACAAAAATATATCATACATGTCTCTATATGGCCAGATTTAAAGAGATTTATACAATAAATATGAGAAAAATCTTATAAGTTGGTCTTTGTACTTCACCACACCATTAAACCTAGCCATACCTTGTTTCTTTGACCAAGACCAACTTCCCTAAGACCCTCATCTTGTTCTTGACCACTATTGCAATCTTTTTTACCATCTATATCTTATATACATGCACTTCTAGTAAGAGAACTCATACAACACAAGACTTAACCAAAAATCAAACAAAAACACTCTATTTTCTCTCTTTGAAGCCCACGGCTCAAACTCACCCTTATACACAATCCATACAAAATTTTCTACAACCTATACAAGCCATCACACATCCTTCCTAAGATATACTAAGGTATTTTCAAGCCTTTGTTAACCATTTGCAAGTGTTGAAGCAATAAATCAATATTAGGGTTTATTTGGAAAATTAGGTTTCATATTGTGCAAGCTTGGGTTTAAAGTCTAAACAAGGGTTTAGCATATATTTCTCATCATCATCATTCATCACTAAGGTTACCTAAAACCTTTATCTTTTTATTTTCATGATTTTATATGTATATGATGTCGTGTATAGAAAAATCACCATTTAAGACTTTTGAA
>BQNB010028173.1:12843-56919 GCA_026074375.1 Tanacetum coccineum | reverse complement strand
GTAAAATACAAGTTTTACGTTAAAACGGAACTTAAAGTTTTGACCACTATGTAGTATTTTGCATTTATGACTTATTTAAGTTTAGTATGAAGACTTGGAAGTATTTTTAAATAAAACTAGACTCAATTATCTTTGAAATAACGGGTAGCACGACTTCTACGGACTTGCGGTTGATTTTATATGATTTTTTGAAGTTTGCCAAAAACTGACAAAACAAACAGGCCACCCATATATATTTGGGGGCCGCCCGAACATTTATGGGACCGCCACGAGTGACCCCAAAACACATTTTTTGTTCAAAATCATTTTGTAACATAACTGTAGAACATAAGACTTTAAAAACTTGTTCCAGAACATAAATTTCGTATTTTAGACATCATTTCTGCTCTTACGACTTAGACAAACATAAGTTGACACTTCCAAGTTTTTTTGAGTAAATTTTCCTTCAAGCTAGTATACGAAGTATATTTAATAACAAAACTAGTACGAATCAAACAACAAAACACTTTCCATATTTACTCCCTATTCATGGGTAATTTACATGGATCGTACTCTATTTTAAAAACCATTTATTTTGAAAACTAGAGCGACATGGCTCTGATACCAATTATGAAAACCGTAGAGGGGGTTGAATACGTTTCCTTTAAAAAATTTAAATCTTTTGTATCAATTATTAAATCACTCTGTGTCGGTGGTCCCAAAAATATATGGGGACCGCCTAGTACATCAGGGGGCCACCCTATTTAAAGGGACCGCCTCTAGAAGAGGTTTTTGGACTGGATCATTTGTATTAAATCACCAATCAAGTTTGACGCAATATGAGAAGTGTCGATAATGAATTTACAATTACTAGGCACATATTTATACAATATCTCCACACTCAAAATGTTTACTACAAAGAGCTACCAACCATTGATAACACAACTTACACAATAATTTCACAAAACATAAGCGTAATTGCATAGTGTAAAAGTAAAGAGATAAATGTAAAGACATATGTAAAGAGAAGGTTAAAAGAAAAATGGCAAAAAAACGATAAATTTATAGTGGTTCGGTCACACGAAGCTCCTCTTCGCCCTACTCCACTCCTCGAAGTATCCAACTCGAGAGTTTTACTTTACTAACAACAAGCTCCCTTTCGGGGGAGGAAAACTTATACCATGCTTACTTTATTTTTTGAAACTAAGACTAGATGTCGAATCATTCTTCGGGTACAACCAACTGTTATTTTTTTATGGCCAACATAACAAACTTCTGTTTGATGCCTAAAACACTTAAACCGGTTGCTTACATGATTTTCGACACTAAAGCTAGATGTCGAGGTTTAAATCTTAGCTAGAATCAATCTACCACATCACCAATGTATTTTTGGCTTAAAATACTGACCAACCCACCAATCAACCCAATCCAAATATATACATCATTTTGGATCTACAAAATTACTAATGATTGGCAAGATATGGACTCGATCTATATGTAACTAATGGTTTACAAATGGATAACTAATACTACTAACTTCAGATCTTGAAGATGACCGAAGTTCTTCTTCTTGAACTTGTGGAAAGGAGGAATTGATAAAAAGATTGATCACATTTAAACAAGATTAACCAAGTTGAATGATCAAAGGTTAATGAGATTTTAGTGAGATCTATGAGAGAGAACCAGCTTAATGAAATTGTGCAAAAGGGTTGTGAAAATAGTGGAGGTTGGACCCACTATTTTACGAGCTGAAAAACATCCTGTCAAAGAAACGGATGGTCCAAGATATATTAGGGGGCCGCCGGTATTTAAGGGGGGCCACCGGCTTATTACTAAGGGGGTCGCCCCTAGATTGACACTCTGAGTTTTGTCCTTTTGTGGGGAAGGTTTATCTGGCTGAGCTGTATTCAGATTTTTTTTTTGGGGGGATGGGGAAACTGAATTCAAAATTTGAATTTCAAATAAAACATTATTTTTGTTTTTATTTAGCAAAATTATTTTGTGTATTTTTAAAAATATAGTTTTGTAGAAATGTAATAGATTAATAAGAAAAATTATTTTCTTGATCACTAATTATGTTTAATAATTTGTTTGTACATACCTTATGTGATTTACGTCGGGTGTAAACCAATGTTCGTCTTGATGCATAGTTGTGATGTCGAGAGATGTTGATACATGTATGCATTGATGATTTGTGATTACGAGTAACTTATGCACTTTAGGTTATGTATTACAAGTCACATGTTTGTCATCACCAAAACATAAAGAGATCGTATAGATTAAATATCATAATATTTGCACTAACACACACATAAGGTAGTATGAAGACTATTACATGGCCCCTAGGAGTACATTAAGTGCATGTGAAATATATTAAAAGTGGATCAACCATATTAGGGGGCAAGGTAGTATGAAGACTGTTACCTGATGGTATCCTTTCTACACAATCATGTTTCCCTAGACATATCAACAGCGATACAGACAAAAGCTGGTTTTCTAGAGCCTAACATGCGCATCCATCACAAGAATCAACACCACTTAGATCTACATTCTAGGTTTCATACAAACATAAATAAACACAATAGAAGGTTTAGCCAAGCATATTAAAGATAAAACAAGAGCATAGATAGATCAAACAGCACATAGACATATTGAATGTTTAAATAAACCTTACTTGATTAAAACATGAGGTGGAGGAAGTACAATAGGGTTTTTAGGCCCTAAATTCGTCCCTAACAGCTGCTAAACAAACTAGGGTTCGTACCCTCTTTTTTTTCTAAAGTTACACACTTAAAACCCTAAATTCAGGTTTGTATATATAGGAAAAACGATGTGACGGCGTCGCGTTTTAATCGTGACGCCGTCATAAAAGAGAATATTCTAGATAATGGGTTGGGTCGTATGCTCTGACGTTGTCTTGGAATCATGTGACGCCATTTTGATCTTCGTGGTGACGGCGTCACGTTGTATCTGTGACGCCGTCTCCAGCCACTGTAGAGAAATTCTTGATCAATGTTGGTGTAGGTCTGTAGTCTTGTTTGTTTCTTTTCTAAATGCGCCTAAGTCACGTGTAATTCTTCTAAATGCCCTCCAAATGAGAAATACCTAAAAAGGAACGATTAAGTACATATTTTGGGCATAAATGCATGATTTAGGGGGTTAAACGACCCCAAAAAAGTGTATAAAATGACAACTCATCAGAAACCCTAAGCAAATTTATGGCCGAATCAGCAAAAAGACATGAGGAGAACTCTAATTTGATCAAAGAGATCCGAGCTTCAACGGATGCTGCCATAAGGAACCAAGGAGTATCAATTAAAACTTTGGAGATCCAAATCAGGCAAATGAGCAAGGTACTACAGGAAAGAGGATTTAGAAGTTTACCGAGCTCCACTGAAACTAACCTGAGAGACCATGTCAAGTCGATCTTGACTATTGTTGAAGCTGATGCAAGCTCGATACGCCGTATTGGATCACACCAATATGCCATATCCACTGGACAGAACAGTTAACTGATGTACGACATAAAACAAACGACAATCCCATTTCCAAGTCGTTTGAATGATTGCTACTGTAAAAAAAAGAAGGGATCACATGGACCACAATTTTTGGAAGCTTACTCATATGGAGCTTCACATATCAATAAATCCATACCCCGAAAGGAGAAAGACCCAGGGAGTTTCACTTTACCTTCCTATATTAATAATGTTTGCTTTGATAATGCCTTTGCTGACTTAGGAGCTAGCGTAAGTGTCATGCCTCTCTCGACCTACCTTAACTTAAGTTTAGGCAAATTAGCTCACACTAAGTTAACAGTTAAATTAGCATATAGGACTGTAAAATATCCAAAAGGAATTGCTGAAAACGTGCTAGTAGGTATTGGTAAATTCGTTTTCCTTGTAGATCTTTTAATTCTTGATATGCCCAAGGATATCAAAGTGCCCTTGATCCTCGGAAGACCATTTTTGTCTACCGCCCATGCTAAGATTGATGTTTTCAAAAGGAAGATTACTTTAAGGGTTGGGGAAGAGAAAATAATTTTCAAAAGTATTAAACCTGCTAGTAGTTTAATTAAGAGGGTCTACATGCTAAGCTTAAGAGAAAGAATGGAACTTGATTTAGAAGCTAGGCTAATAGGAGAGACTTTGGTGTTGAATAGATCATTAGACCCTTTCTTTGGGGATTATATAAAACTAAATGATCTTAATGTACCATTAGAGCTTAGGAGAGATCAAGTTGATGATTTAATGCCCACCATTGAGGACGGTGAGGTAGTTGAGGAATTTAGAGCTAGGAATGATGCTAGAATGGTTAGCAATTTTTTTGGATATCCTAGTGATTGCAAGACCACGAGAAGAAGATCCGTATTGATTGTGCCCACAACTTGAAGTTCTCTTACATGATAGGTTTTGAATTTTTACACGCTAAATTTTTCCCTATCTTGTACGTAAATGTGATGTCCAAAAAGTTTAATAATTCTATAAGGAAGGACAAATTAGAATACAAGGGAAACAATGTAGTTGGAGCCTTAATGAACATACCTATCTTTGTTGAAACTTTTCTATCTTAACAGATTTTTGCAGTTTTAGAAGATATGGATGCTTATCGTAATGAAGGAATGGGCAATGTTATTTTTGGCAAACCATTTTTGAGAGAAGTTGGGATTAATGCAAGACGATTTAAAGGAATGATTACCATTTACAATGGTAATAAAGAAGTTACTTACCAAATGGTGCGGTCACATCCGAGGTTTAAACACCACACTAATGAACAATGTAACAAGATCCCGCCATTACTAAAGATGAGTGAGGAAGACATGATGAATGAAATCTTGCACTCGTACCAAAAGCTCAAGAGTTTCTACAAGGGGGTCTTGAACTTACGACCCGA
The DNA here is from genome assembly GCA_026074375.1 of Tanacetum coccineum. Lineage (NCBI taxonomy): Eukaryota > Viridiplantae > Streptophyta > Magnoliopsida > Asterales > Asteraceae > Tanacetum > Tanacetum coccineum. Next base: position 52,050 of record BQNB010028173.1, on the reverse strand, counting down.
ATATGTTCGAGATGCGAAGATGGAAGAATGGCTCACACGCGGGCACATAAGCGTGCATGAGATGGAGTAAAGAAGCTGGAAGGGAAAGTCTAACTTAAATAATAGCTGAAATAAAAGTACTTCCTGAGAGACAACCCGAATTGTTATTTATTTTTATTGAGTTTGTCTTACCAAACATCAATACGGCGTATCCGCTCCATACCATACGGCATATTGAATGTTTGGACGTTATCAGTCCTTTATTTTTATGCACTTTAAACATAATTGTTAGTTCTGTCAATACGACGTATTCATGCATACGATACGGCTTATTCAACAGACTGACCTGTATTTAGATACTTTTGCAGGTTTCTCGATACGGCGTATTCCAGTTTATGGATACGACGTATTGGTCTCCTGTCAGTTTATTTAGCTTATTTAAATTAACTATAGATACCCGAAATAGGATTTTGCATGTTCTGCACATGACCTCGCTGAAAAGAAATCGACGATGTTGGTGAAGTATCTACAATCTGGAAATATAGAAGTGTTGGAGTCTTGAAACTTCAAGACGGCTGTTCAACACACATCCTTGCTCATAAACTCAACTTGGAGAATCTATCGAGAAAAATATCAGGGGAGTTTCTCATTCTACTTCTTTTAATTCCTGTTTTTAATGTTTTATCTATACAACGAGGACGATGTATAATTCAAGTAGGGGATGGGAATTAGAATGTATACTTGTCCTATTTTCACACTAAAATGCTTAAATTATGCTCAAATTAAAAAAAAATTAAGTATACTTTTGTGAAATTACTTGATACATAACCTGCACACAAGAACCCTTATTAGATATTGTGAGGATTTAACCTTATCTGTTTCCAAATGTTTACCCAAATTCCTCAAAAATATGAGTGTGTCGGTGATGTAGTAGACTTTAGAACTTGGCTTGGTATATCTATTCGAGATCATAGTGATGAGTACTATGGATTTAGATAGAGTAACTTGTTTAAATTGGTAAAATTCTAGGATTTCACCCAAAAAGCCTTTATATGTTGTTTTATGAACTAACTACATTGGTTAGTTAAATCCCCGTATAAACTTTTGTTTACTCTTATCTTAAGAGTAAGATACCCATAGAAAAACATGTAGAGCCAATCCTTTAGGAATAACACCAACTATATTTGTTTCGTTACACCTTTACACCTTAGCCTACCCTGTTAGATTAAGTCTATTTATCAGTTGCTAGTTGCTTAAAGTGTAAATTATGTATTTCTCGAGTCTTGTGTCAATTTTCTATCTTTGTTACGGTTGGGAAGAAATTTGCACATTGCAAATGGGAATGTATAAAGTAGTAAAAACTCATGTATTTTTACTACCAACACAATTATTGGTACGTCCGAAGAATGAAGAATTATCGAAGGAATTATCCGGAGTTATTATAATCGTGAAGATGGTGAAATTACACTGAGTTTCGTAGTATAGTATTGTGAAAAAAATCAAAAAAAATTAGAAAATCACAACAAAAAAGAAGAGGAAAGTTTGAAGATAATCGTTTTGAAAAAGCTTAGACAGAAGGAATTATATGAAGGATCGATTATTCGTTGATACATCTATAAGTCAACGATGTAAAGTATTGTATAAAGTGGTAGATATCGCCACTTGTCTTGTAAAAGTATGTAAAGTATAGGATGATTAGGAAGTTGACCGTTACGGGAACGCCAACTTAGGTTGTTGTTTTTGATCTATGATCAAGACGTTTGTATATAGTTGTGTCTTAATCATGGTAACGGTCAAGAAAAAGTATCTAGCAACTTATATCTTGGACCTAGTCTATTTGTTTTGTAATTTTATTTAACAACAATTTATTTTCCTTTCCTAATCATTAACCATGGGTTTTATGCGAATGAGGATGTGTACGAGCATGCATGTCTATTCCATCGTTATAGCCATGTATGCATGTCTTAGCTGCCTTGTTGGTTTATTACTATTGGTGAAAGTTAGAAGATCCCTACCCTATATCATTCTTCATCCTAAACCTTGGTTAAACTCGAATGAGGATGTGATCGAACACACATGTTTATTTCGTCATTACGGCCATGTATGTGTGCTTCAGCTGCCTTGTTGGTGTGGTACTTTTGGTGAAAGATTGTAGAATGATCAACCCTAAGCCTTATAATAAAAACCCATTTTACCTTTATAAACTTGTTACTCCTTAGCTCTAGTGGTGGAGATGTGTATCCGTGTCAAGCCTATGATAGAATACTCATCACGATTAAGCAATTGAGAGAATTAGTTACATGTTACCACATAGATTAGTTGAGTGATTTGAGTGTTTTCATCTTCCTATTTCATGAGGCGTTTGGTTGTGTACTTGTAATAGATCAAATAAATGCTTAACGGAAAAATCCTTAGGGATACATTTTCATAAACTTCTAAAGGCTACTTGAGGACAAGTAGGATTCAAGTGGGTGGGATATTTGATGACATCAAATAACGTCACTTTTATATCATCATTTATCCCATGTAATTAACCTATTTTGTATAATTATTGCAAAGAATTGTTACTTAATCATTTGTATTTGAGAATTACAGTAATTATGGAGTACTTGGTGAAAGTTAACTAAAAGGCACGCATTCTGGAGCTTAAACAAAGAAATTTGAAGATTACTGTTCTGACAACCAATATGTCGTATCCATCAAGGAAGATACGGCGTATCTGTGCCTACACTTCACTAAAGACCACAAAGGAAACAAGATCCAATACGCCATATCCAGGAAAGACCAATATGCCGGATTCAATCCATATGGAAATAAAATATTCTGGAAGATATCGAACATGGTCCCTACTCTAAGAAATCCCCAATACGCCGTATCGAAGACTTTCGATACGCCGTATCAACCTTTTTCCAGACCTTATAAATAGAAAACTTAAAAATAAGTTTTAAGTGTGCCAAATCATATTCTCGAGACCTAAACCATAAAAGTTGATTTTCAGAGGAGAAAAAGAGTAGAAGAGGTCGATCAACGCAATTAATTCCATAGTAGACAGCGTGTAGTTTCTTGTACTCTTGTAATTGTTCAGTTTTGGGTATCATTCGTTAACTCGGTTAGTTTACCTTGGCTAAATCATTACTTTTTTTATTAATTATGACGTTTGAACGCTAATACCTTCGGGTATTAGCCATTATTATGAAGATCTTAATGTTTGGTTTGTTTATCTCGATTTCTTAATTTATCGTTGATTGCTTGTTTATGTTTATCAATATACTTGTTTACGTGATTTTATATGCGACCTATCATTCAACTAGATCTAGTGATACGAACCAAGTAATCTAGATACCGGGATAGCTCTCCATATAGTGACTTATACATCTAGACCAATAGGATAACAAATAATGACCTATCTTTGCCTTTAGATTGTGAGCCTAGTTGGACCGGCAGGTAACCCAGGGATCAACGAGTACGTTCTCAGTTAATTGGTAAAGACTTGGTTAGTGGACTACTAGTGTATGAATTTCCATTAAGCAGTAAGTGGGTAAAGTCTCTATGAGCTAGGGTTTAACAAGATCACCATTGCTTTAATCCGTAAGATAGATTATAATCAGCAAATAAGGATGCTTTATGTGGATGCGTTGAATTGTGACAGAATTCTACATGTCTAGGTTTAAGGAAGAAGTACCGCCTTAATCTTAAGAATGATATGCCGCCTCGAGATAAATAATCATTACACTAAATAAACAAACCTACGTTTTGATTGGATTAATAATGGTTAATACATTTTTTTTATATTTGGCTAGACCGCTCTATTATCTTCTGTTAATTTGCTTGCGTGTGTTTTAGTGTCTTAAGTTTATTTTAGTCACCACAAAACCCGTGCCAGTCTCTCAGACTGAAAACCCCCTTATCCGTTAGATTTAGGATTAACATAGGTTTAGCATAGGTTTAACATAGAGTAGAATTAACTTAGTTTAGATAACCAAAATATTAATAAATTGAAAAGATTGTTTCGCGCTCTTAGTGATCGACACCCTACTTACCATGAAACTACCATCGACCGGGTACATTGCCCGTTAAAGTGTTATTTTTGGTTAAGTCGGCAAAATATAAATTTAAAACCTGAAATCATAAAATTAACACCATACGACGACACAATCGGTGTTGAAACAGGACTCCATATAGTACAGGTTGAAAAACGTGTTTGGTTTGAGGTGGAATTGCAAGGAGCTAGATGTGAGGGTTGCAAGGACTTCACATACAATCCCCTAGGCAGTGTACCTAATCATTGCAGTGTAGTATAGGCAAGACTCGAGGGTTGTTATCGTTCTCTAGGGGAATAGGTTGGGAAGGCTCGAACACGGTCTAACAGAATTCTAAGGGGTTGAAAGAAGATTCTTTTTGTATTTTTATATTTTTATAGAAAGCAGGTAAATAAATGGTTTGAAAGGTTGGTTTGATTAACTAATAATTAAACTAAATATAATCTAAACTACTGGTGATAACTTTATGATAAATTGATGTATTTACCTAATCATGCACTACTCCTCAGATTGCTTCTCCTAGATCTGTTGCTTTGTCACACTTGTGATAATCTGTGTAAGTATTTCCTAAGTCATGAACGAATTACATGAACCCACCGTCTATTTAATATTCCGCTAAGGCAACGCACAAGTAAGGTAGTATGAAGACTATTACAAGGCCCCTACGAGTATATTAAATGCATGTGTAATATCTTAAGAGGGATCAACCATATTAGGGGTAAGGTAGTATGAAGACTGTTACCGATGGTATCCTTTCTACACTACTCACGTTTCCCTAGACGTTTATGCCAATTTAATATCTTATGGCTAGTTTTCTAGATCCTAATGCGCACATCTATCAACAAGAAGCAACATCAAAAGGATCTACAACCTAAGTTTCATGCAATCATAAGTAAATACAAAGGAGGGTTTAGCCTAGCATATTATAAAGAGAGCAAGAGCATAAATCAATCAAACAACACATAGACTTATTGAATGATTAATGATAAACAATCTTACTTGATTAAAACATAGATTGAAGGTAGTTACAATAGGGTTTTGAGGCCCTAAAAATGACCTAACAAGCTGCTAGAATGACTAGGGTTCGTCTCCCTAAAGTTATACAAAATTACACACTTAAAACCATAATTTTGGTTTATTATATATAGGAAAATCACTGCGACGACATCGCTTTGACGTCCTGACGCCATCGCTATGTAGATGATTCTAGATCCTCTTTAAGTCGGTCACGTCCTGACATCGTCGCTAGATTTCTGACGCCGTCACTAGATAGATCACGACGGCGTCGCTTTATGCCTGCGACGCTGTCTCCACGCTCTGTGAACACGATTCTTTAAGAGATTTGGTGTAGGTCTGTAATCTTGTCTGTTTCTTCTCCAAATGAGCCCAAGTCACGTGTATTTCCTCCAAATGCCATCCAAGTGCTAAAAACTTGAAAATAAATGATTAAACACATAATCTGGGCATATTTGCATGATTTAGGGGGTTAATTGACCCTTAAATAGTATATAAAATGACACCTCATCAAATACTCCTACACTTGGGATTTGATTGTCCTCAAGCAAATGGGCTTTTCTACCTAGACAATAGCAATATTGGGGTCATTTAACCTACACTTTAAAAGCATTTTACAACACAACCTTCTAGACCTCGTAATTAAAAGCATAGAAAGTATATACTAGCACCTCACATAAGTGTTTGGGATTCTCTCTTTCACTCGGGTGTATAATAAATTATAACAACTATGGGAAATAGAAAATCAACACTCATTACCTGTCATAGCATATAAATTACCATATGCTTGGTAAATGATCAAAACCTTCACCGCTAGGCGCAAGTACTAGTCATTACTGTCAAAGAGGTCTTTTTAAAGGGTTGTGGGGTGTAGGTGTAAGATAACATTAAGGAAACGGAAATGGATGGGATATATTTGGGTGGCTTTGGGTGAATTTAGGGTGAAAGGGTTTGCTAATTATTTATAAGAATACACGCTGACTTGGTTGCTAAGCCAAGACTCGGACAAAGATATACCAACTCAACACAACTCTATATCAATCTCTTTTTTTTTCTTTCTTGACTCTAATATGAACATAAGCAAATGGCAGCCCGTACATTTTTTTCACTCTTTTTTATATACATTTTTATATACATTTTTTTCGTACACTTTTGTCCTGCCATTGCTTAAACATATAATACATCATGGGGGTTTGTAGATACACCCCTACACTTGAACTTTTACATACTCGATAATTACAATCTAACTAATGACCCGATTTAAGGTGGGTCAACATAACATGGAGCATATTGAACTCTATTGGGGGTAATAAATTACTTCTTCCCCAATTCTTCATAATGTGAATACTACCATGAATCCCAATCGTCCCAAAATAGTATTTACAAGGATAAGGACTTAGCAACCGTGTACTCAATAATTAACTCTGGTTAAAACAATAATGTACTAAAGGTAAGTACATATAAGGCAGGCTAAGGCGATTTAGGTGTAACAATTGGTTTAAGGGTGACAATGCTCTTTATTAATAGTTCGGATTAACTAGAAAATTATGAGAACCATGAAAAAGGATAGGCTCTGATGGTTGTACTTAGGGTATCCTACACTAGAAATGAGTGCATGACAAGGGTGTGGGATAGTTATATAGTCGATGTGACCATAATAACAATTACATGTTTAAAACATGGGTTAATCCTAGTGCCTCTTATCTAGCAAATCCTAGTTCTCACTATGCGGTCTTGGGATGCATCACAAAAACAAGTTTTAGAATTTAATATACTACCGGTACACTCATATAATTTAATACCGATACCAATGCTCTAGAAAAGGTGATAAAGACCATACATACACATTTGTAGTGACAGAATAGACAATATGACTACATTTGAACCTTAACTCGAGAAAGCTAAAGGTATAAACTATCTTGGGTATCAATAATGGATACCCGAATTTTTAAAGATCTAAAGGTGAACCTCACATTTTTGGGGTGGAATCTTGAGGGTTTTTGTGCTAGTCATATAAATTCCTATCAATGAGGAGATATTAATACTCGGTTTTTTTCGGTATGTGTCATAATTTTTTTTAAAATTTTTTTATGTTATGTTTTGATATATTACCCATCATTTTAAAGAACAAGCAAATAGAAATTGAAGAAATTGTTTCTAAGGATTATTTTCCCCTTACACTTAAGTTGAACATTGTCCCCAATGTTCTATAGAAGTACCCTTAAAAACGAATAAAGGGAAAAGAAAACAAGTAAAAGAAACTAGTACTCCCCTGGTTTGCTCAATAATAGAGAAGAAACATGCGATAACTGATTAAATCGTCCTCCAAGAGTCATCTAATGAAACATCCTAAGAACTTCCAAGCTTCTTTTTATAAAATATAACATGTAATCAAAGACAAAGACAACTACACCAAACATAAAACTGGCGGGATAGATATATACAATGAGAATTTAGGGTTTTGACTCTATGAAAGCAGTAAAGATAGGATGAGAGTAATGATGTAATCATAGGTTTATGCAGGTTTATAAAAGAATTACAATTTTTAAATGTTGTGCAAACTATTTTTCAAAAATACTTGAAAATTTTCAAATTTCCCTATAGTTGGGCTCACGACGCTGTTAGGAGGAATCCTGATGCCGTCTCTAGGCTCTGAGAGAAATTTTCTTTTTGTTTTCATTGAAAAACTTCCTGTACGTGCTTATATAAGTTATTTCCTAATGAAATTGTTGCATGAAACCTGGGATTAGTCAATACATACATATGACTCGAAACTGACGTGAATTAATCTAAACAATTTATTAATTATGTTTGAATTAGTGCTTAGAAAGCGGATATTCCCCCTACACTTATTTTAAGCAAAATACCTTTAATTGCCAATAAGACGAAGTTACAAACAAAACAAAGCATGATTATAAAGTGATTCAAACATAAAAGAATAAATGAAAAGAATTAAAACACAAGACACTCCTGATATGCAGAAAAATAAACATTGGGTTGCCTCCCAAGAAGCGCTTTTTTTATTTATAAGTCTTGTAGCTAGTCTCGAAGTCACACATCCTTACGTGAGTTCATGAATGCTCACGTTTCCACGAATGAGCCATTCTTTCATACTTTCACCCACTTGGTATTCGGGACCTAGGTTCAAACAATTTTTGTACATAATTTTGTTCTTTTCGTACGCATTCTTAAACCCGTTAGTTAGATCTCTTTGACTCAGCACAATGATGGGTGGAATCTTACTCTATGATACGTGCCCCCAATGTGTAAACCTAAGTATAGTGCGGGGAATTTGGAATGTGTAATTATCAAAGATCCTATTGAAAGACATTAATCCCTTAGCGCAATCATATTCGAGTTTAGTGAGTTTCCTAAAGGGTTTGCCTATCACGACTTCAACCTTATTTATTAGAATAAACTCTCCTATGTCTTCTAATACTATAAAATCCGTGATGTAGGTGAAGCTGCCTACAAACACATAGACATACCTAACAACGGCAACTAAGTTTTCCCATGTACTTATCCTTCTACCATTATAGTATTGTAGGGTTTACGCATGATAATGTTCATTGGTAAGAACAGGTCAAAGTAGGCGATAAACTTCCTAAATCCAATCATACATTGGAATGCCAGGTCATCCCTATCGAAACTATTAATTGCCCTTTCTCGGCATAACATTCTAACATTCTCGTACTGGAATTAAAATTTTCACTTGATAGGAATCAAGCAAGTAGAACTAAGTTAAACAATGATCAAAACCTAACTATTCCCCACGCAGTGACACCAAAAACTTGATGTGCGGTAGTCGTAAGACTTCAACAAGAAGTTTAACAACTCCCTAGGCAGTGTACCTAATCGTTGTAGTGTAGTATAGGCAAGACTCAGGGGTTATTATCGTTAGGAATAGGTTGGGAAGGCTCAAACACAGTCTAACAGAATTCTAAGGGGTTGAGAGAAGATTCTTTTTGTATTTTTATATTTTATAGAAAGCATGTAAATCAATGGTTTGATTAACTAATAATTAAACTAAATATAATCTAAACTACTGGTGATAACTTTATGATAAATAGATGTATTTACCTAATCATGCACTACTCTTTAGATTGCTTCTCCTAGATCCATTGCTTTGTCAAACTTGTGATGATCTGTGTAAGTATTTCCTACGTCATGAACAAATTACACAAACCCGCCGTCTATTTAATATTCCATTAAGGCAACGCACACATAAAGCAGTATGAAGACTATTACAAGGCCCCAAAGAGTATATTAAATGCATGTAAAATATTTTAAAAGGGATCAACCATATTAGGGGTAAGGTAGTATGAAGACTGTTACCGATGGTATCTTTTCTATACTACTCGCATTTCCCTAGACGTCTATGCTAATTTAATATCTTATGGCTAGTTTTATAGAGCCTAACGCGCACATCCATCAACAAGAAGCAACATCAAAAGGATCTACAACCTAAGTTTCATGCAATCATAAGTAAATACAAAGGATGGTTTAGGCTAGCATGTTATAAAGAGAGCAAGAGCATAAATCAATCAAACAACACATAGACATATTGAATGATTAATGATAAACAATTTTACTTGATTATAACAGGGATTGAAGGTAGTTACAATAGGGTTTTGAGGCCCTAAAAATGACTTAAAAAGCTGCTAGAATGACTAGGGTTCGTCTCCTTAAAGTTATACAAAGTTACACACTTAAAACCCTAATTTCAGTTTATTATATATAGGAAAATCGATGCGATGGCGTCGCTTTGAAGTCCTGACGCCGTCTCTACGTAGATGATTCTAGATCCTCTTTAAGTTGGCCACGTCCTGACGCCGTCGCTAGATTTCTGACGCCGTTACTAGATAGATCACGACGGCGTCGCTTTATGCCTGCGACGCCGTCTCCACGCTCTGTGAACATGATTCTTTAAGAGATTTGGTGTATGTCCGTAATCTTGTCTGTTTCTTCTCTAAATGAGCCCAAGTCATGTGTATTTCCTCCAAATGCCATCCAAGTGCTAAAAACCTAAAAATAAACGATTAAGCACATAATCTGGGCATATTTGCATGATTTAGGGTGTTAAATGACCCCGAAATAGTGTATAAAATGACACCTCATCAGAGTTCAAGGGGATCGTAAAGCTGAGGTTTTTCAGGGTAGTAACTATGATGCTGTAGTGGCTCAAAGATGGTTGGAGGACAAGCAACTTGAAGAAAAGGCAAACACAGACTGCTTGGTAAATGAGCAGGAAAAGGTACACCTTGGTATAAAGATGGGGGCAAACATTATGTTAACCAGAGTATGTAACAACCCATAATTTCAGGTCATTTCACGTCAATAAACTTTAACTATTTACTTTGAACTTTTACGGGTTTACTTTTAATTTCAATCGTTAAGTTAAATCGTGTAAACTAAAAATCAACAATCAACGTAAACCGTGATCAAACAAATAAAAGTTTACGTCAAACAAGTCTTATATTATTTTTACGAAAATAATTTATAACTTTTCATATTTTATTTTTAAACGTTACGTAAAACGTTTACGTTTCGCACTTTGGAACCTTTTTGCATGCATGTAAACCATTCTACCTATCCACACTTAACCAAATACCCACAATTATACCCAATACCCAAAAATTATACAATTCCATACAATACTAACACAATGGCCGGTTATATGCATAAGAAACACAAAATCAATACTAAATTGCTTCTAGAAACCAACATGTGCATGAATACCAATTGCTAGCTACTTTCTTACAACCTCCATTACCTTTCTTACAAAGCCACTCCCCTCCCCATTCCCATCTCTTACAACCATCCTTTCCCCCTAAAACCATGGATTTGATGGTTTTTTGTCTCCTTGATATTTTGTGTATTTAAGGGTTCCTATTATAAGTCTTTCACACACACACTTCCCATTTGCAAAAAGATCAAAACTCTCTCCTTTTTCCTTCTAATAACCCACGACTCAAACTAGCTTCCAAGAAAATTCATAGTTTCCATTTTATCAATATTACAAGCATACAAGGTTAATCAAGGGTATAATCTAAAGGTGTTTCAAGTTAGTTGCAAGTTAGGGTTTCTATTTTAAGCAAGGGTTTTTCAAGATCAAGTTAAGGTTTTCATAATTAAGATTTAGGGTTTTCATAAGGATTTTTGGTTTAGAATCAAAATCTAGGGTTTCTATTTGATCACATACTTGTAAGCATACTACTTTCATTCTTTCGATTTTCATACATATTGATTATGTTATTTCATGATTCTATACTTACATTATGTATTTTTATACATAAACATCTTAATTATAAAGTTATATCACCAACTAGTATACTTTTATAAACATTTGCAAAGAAATCAAGAACACAACTTACTTATGATTTTAGACATGTGGTTAGGTTTATAAATCATAAACTAGCTTAATTAATCTTATGATTATTTCATGATATTGTGAAGTATTAAATGGGATTAGGTTAGTGGATGATTGTGATTGTGGAAGGTGATTGAAATATATAGACTAGTGGTTTTGTGGTATGAAAATGGAGTAGAAATATTGGACAAAAGTGTTAAAATATGCCATTTGGAACAACAACTTTATAACAGTTGGTTACAGACATTTTGTCGAGCAAAAAGATTGAAAATGTGTTAGTATATCTTACCACGATTCCGTGCATATAAAGAACGCTAAAAACGGACTTAAAACGAATAAGTTATGGCCAAAACTAGATTTGAAACAATACCGGCAAAATAGTTTTTCGTCAAAAAGCTGGCAGTTTTATAAATGGTCTTTTTCACTATTTTCTGGTCCAAACTGGCTTAAAATTAAAACTACAAATTTGTTTAGAATGATTTTTCGTTATAAGATGCGAGTTTTGAGGCCTAAATGTGTATAACGGATGAGTAAAACCTAAGCAAAGTTGGACTATTTTTTGGAAAGTGTTATAAAAATTTCTTGTTGGGATTAAAAGTCTTCTTGATGCTGTTAGAATTATTGCTGCTCATGTTTTTGTTAATGCTGCTCAGCTGGATTTAGTACTGCTAGTACAAAGTTAGTACTGCTAGTGAATATTAGTGTTGCTGATGAACTTCAAAGAAAATATGCTAAGTAGTTACTACTGCTAGTACAAAGTTAAGACTGCTCAGCTGAAGTTAATGCTGCTAGTGAAAATGTGATTGAAGTTACTACTGCTAGTGAATATCAAGTTAATGCTGCTAGTTAGTACTACTTATATGATATGTATTAGTTGTTTATAGAAAAGATTTTAGATACTTAATAAAGTATTGTAAGCCGACTAGGACTCCTTGGTGTATAAAAGGAGGTCGTAAGGCATAGAGTTTGATATCGTTTTTCAATCTTAGTCATATAATTCTTAGCTTCAAGGTCTTTGTAACCCTAATAATTTGAGAGTATTCGTATTATTATCATTAATAATATTGTAGCTTATTTGTTGAATTGCATGTTCATTGAATTACTATTTCATTGATAATTCTTCTGAATATTAAAGATTAGATTCTGCATATTCTTTAATACATTCAAACAAAGCTTTTACCATAGTTGTGTTAGATTTATCTAATATAACTAAACCTTAAACAAGCTTAAGGAATTCGATCTATTAAAGTGGGATCAACAAGTGGTATCAGAGCTTGTTGAAAAGCTTTGAATAAGAAGAACCTGTGTTTATACACATGATCTTTTGCTAAAATATATGAATCAAGATTCTGCACACATGGTGGCCGCATCCAAAGTTCCCATGCTCAAACCTGGTGAGTATGAGATCTGGAGGATGAGGATTTAACAATATATCTAGATGATAGACTATGCACTATGGGAAGTCATAGAGAATGGTGCAACCTTGCCAAAAAAACAACAACTGTGGAAGGTGTTGTGACAGTGATGCCTATTACGACTGCTGAAGAAAAGGCTTAGAGAAGATTAGAGGTAAAAGCTAGAAGTACTTTAATCATGGGCATTCCTAATGAACATCAGTTAAAGTTTAACTCTATAAATGATGCTAAGAAATTGCTAGAAGCTGTTGAAAAGAGATTTGGTGGGAATGCAGCTACAAGAAAGACTCAAAGGAATCTCTTAAAGCAGCAATATGAAAACTTCACTGCTCTAAGCTCAGAGATGCTTGATCAAACTTTTAATAGGCTTCAAAAGCTTGTGAGTCAGTTGGAGCTTTTGGATGAAAAGCTTTCACAAGAAGATGTTAATCAAAAGTTATTCAGAAGTTTATCACCTAAGTGGAACACACATGCTGTTGTTTGGAGGAATAAAGCTGATTTGGATACAATGAGCATGGATGATCTTTACAACAACCTTAAGGTGTATGAACCAGAAGTTAAAGAGATGTCTAGCTCAAGTTCAAGTACACAAAACATGGCTTTTGTGTCCTCTTCAAATAACAAAACTAGCAGCACTAATGGAGCAGTTAATACTGCTCAAGCAGTTAATACTGCTATGAAGTTTCTACTCCTAACACTCAAGTTAATGCTGCTAACTCTACAAATATTGATAACTTGAGTGATGCTGTTATTTGTGCATTCTTTGCTAGTCAACCAAATAGTCCTCAACTTGTACATGAGGACTTGTAACAAATCTATCCAGATGACATGGAAGAGATGGATTTGAGATGGCAAATGACCATGTTGACTATGAGAGCAAGAAGGTTTTTGAAGAATACAAGAAGAAAACTTACTGTTATTGAAAATGAGACTATTGGTTTTGATAAGTCCAAAGTGGAGTGCTACAACTGCCACAAGAGGGGATATTTTGCTAGGGAGTGCAAAGCTCCAAGATATCAAGACAACAAGAACAAGGAAAGCTCAAGAAGGAGTGTGCATGTGGAAATATCTACTTCTACAGCTTTGGTGTCATGTGATGGTCTTGGTGGATATGACTAGAGTGATCAGGCAGAGGAATGGCCTAATTATGTGTTAGCCTCAAATAATGAGTCAAACACGGAAGTTCGTTCATTTAGAATATTAAGACTCGATCATTTTAATATGTAACGTTGTAATAGGCTAGAACGGGTAAATGAGCTCATTTAATGTAATCTAACCGGTCACGTGTATCAGGAGAAAGCCCAAGTAAACCCGAGCCTGGCCCTTAGAATAACTAAAGGCATGAAAGCCTTTTAGTTGGATACATATACACCTCACTAAGGAAGGTGAGGTGGTTGGTTCATTTTGTAACATTCCATTTTGCAAGTAAACTCTCCCATTTCTAGTTTCTCTCTCTAGCTTTCTCTCACTACCTCTCTCTACAATTCTTCTCATCTCCTAATCTTTATTTCTTGTTCTTAATTATGAAGTGAAGTGATTTCTTGGTTCCGACATTTGGTATCAAGAGCCTCGGGTGGATAGTGATTGAATTTCGTGGTTTATAAGTTTTTAAGCTTATTTCGTGGCTTATTGGTAGAATAAGCACACAAAGTTATGGTTTGGTTAAGTTTTTGGATGAATATCTTATACTTTCGTGCTTATTGTTCTTCCTAGCTTATTTCTTAGCAAATTCGTAGCTTGAATCTCATTTCTTTTGTTTTAATTTTGTTTTTCTAGCTTGCGTTTTGGTCTAGAAAGTTGTTGTTAAATCACAAAAGGCTTGTACTTTCTTGTTTAGAATCCTTGTAATAGCTTATTTAGGTTAGTGATTTGCTTATTTCATAAGCTAGTTGGGAGATTTGGGCTTATTCGCAAGTTTGAAGGATTTTTTCTTTATTGCGTTTTGTAAAAAACGTGATTGCGTTTTGTGGTGAAGACAAAATAGTACCGTACCTGAAAACGACTATTGATAATGACATTTTGTACTTGTTGCATTTTTTGAATTTCAGCAGGTTGCGTTTTGTGAAGAAAGTTGCGTTTTGTCAAGATTTGATTGTGGTTTGTGCTCCAAAACATTACGTTTTGTTGGAACTTGCGTTTTGCAAGTGATTGAAGACCATTATAGCTTGCAAACAAAACAAAAGTCTGCCAAAATTTTCTAAATGTTGCGTTTTGTGAAGAAAATCACATTGCATTTTGTGAAATAGAGTTGCGTTTTGTGGAAAAATCTTGCGGTTTGTCAAAATTCAAGGATTGCGTTTTGTCCAAATTTCTTATTGCGATTTGTCCGAGAACAATTATTGCGGTTTGTCTAAAAGTAATAGTAGCATGCGTTTTGTCAAGACATCTTTGCGTTTTGTCTAAAGAAGACTGCGTTTCCCAAACAATTATTGCGGTAAGGTCGATCCGCGCATCAGGTGGTATTTGACCGAATTTGGGAATCTATTAATCATTGTCTAATCAAAACATAACATCATGACAAACAAACTTGAAGGACTTTGGACTTTAATTCAGACTACGAGGACAATTAATCAACAACAACAAACATAAGCAACAAACCTTAATCCAAATCAATTAACATTCACGGTTTTCTATTGATTTTGTAAAATCCCGCGAAAAACACAATTCTTTTCTCAGTTTTAATCATAGACTTGTAAAATCCCGTGAACGTTTATTGCTTTCTTTTTACCACAACTTCAATCACAACAAATCTAATTAAGATCCTACAATCATTGTTCATTTCATAATTCCTCAATCATTTATCATGACAACTCCAATTGTAACTTCCACAACCGACAGTCAAATGCATAACAACATAATGGCAGTTGTTTCAAGGGATCGTCCACCAATGCTTACAACAGGACGATATACACAATGGCGATCACGGTTCTTACAATACATTGATACAAGACCAAATGGTGATGCCTTACGGAAGTGCATTCTCAAAGGTCCTTACACTCCAACGATTGTCACAACACTAGTTGTTCCTGCAACAGAGGATTCTCTAGCAGTTCCTTAACAAACAACAGTCGAGACAGTTATGAATATGACTCCTAAAAACAGAGCTCATTTTGAATTAGAAAAAGAAGCGATTCATTTGATATTGACTGGAATTGGAAATGAAATATACTAAACTGTTGATGCATGTCAGACAACTCAAGAAATGTGGGAAGCCATCGTCGAGACAGTTATGAATATGACTCCTGAGAACAGAGCTCATATTAATCAAGAAAAAGAACGAATACATTGATATTTGACTGGAATTTGATGAAAAAACTCAACTGTTGTTGCATGTCAGGCAGCTCAAGAAATATGGAAAACCATGCGAAAGGCTACAACAAGAAATCACTCAATATTCAAGATGTCAAACAAACTATTTGGGAGTATTGGTCAATTTCACCTCATCACGATGTAGAAACCAATTGAGTCTTTACTACACAAGATTCTACAAGATGCATGAAAGAAATGATCAGAAACAATTTGACAGTTGCAACGATGCAAGTCAATGTTCAGTTTCTTCAACAACTTTAACTAGAATGGTCAAGATTTGTAACAATGTCAACAACAAAACAAGTGGAGAGGTTTTCATACCACAAACTCTTTGACATACTGAAAACAATACCAAAAGGAAGTTAATGAACTCCGTCTAGAAAGAATGCCAAGATGCTAACCCATAAGCACTTGTTGCTACTGGAAGCTCAGACACTTCAAAGAACGCTTATTTATCAATCATCAAAACCTCAAAATCATATGCAACCAACACTAAAGCCTCCACTTCCAACCAGATCTCATGCAACGACAAGACACAAAGGCAAAGATATATCCAAAAAACCAATACACCACCATCTGAGTACTGCTTTTGAAGAAGACAGTGATCCTAACAAGCTCAGAGGGGATAAAGCTCATGCAGAAAAATTTGGCTCACATATGTAAAAGACTCTTAAGAAAATCACAACCCTACCAACAACAACCTCAGAACTTCTCAAACAATAAAAACCCCAAAAAAAAAAAAAAAACAAGAATGTGGATACTACTCCAAGGAATCAAGAATGCCAATCATACTGGAGCAGTTTTGGGAATCAGAGGACATTAAATGTTTCTAGGGTAGTCAGGAGAAACTTAGGTGTCAAGTAGTACAACAGTCTGGGATACAGTGTTTTAACTGCAAGGAATTTGGTCATTATGCTAAGGAATGCAGAAAGCCAAAATGGGTTAAAGACTCCACGTATCATAAGGAAAAGATGTTGATAAATTAAACAAGCTGAGAAAGGTGTTTCAACTTCAACAGAAGCAATCTTACTGCAAGCAACAGCTGATGAAGAAATTGATGAACAATTAGTTGGAAGCACATTAACAGTTACATGCAAAGATCCAGGAGTATCTTAATACAGACTCTAGGCACTGACTCTGAGCCATTGGAATAGGGTACAATTTAAACAATACTAACGATAATGTGTTTTGCCAATGACATAACAACATTTTGAGCATTCTGAATCATTAGGTAACACATGTGCAGTGGAAACGGTGACAGTAATGACCTTCCTGACTTAAACCACATATGCTGATAAGATTATTCAAGAAGACCAAAATGAGTAGAATGTGATGAATGAGACGTGTTGCGACTTGCTAAATTAAAACTTGATGTCGATGAAAATAAAAAGATACTCAAAGAAAGCAAAAGCAACATAGACTCAAGAATTAACTGAGATGCAAAATCATATTCATGCGGAAACTAGTAGAACTCTAAGGGAATCTAATGAGTATTTGGGATAGTTGCTATTGCACTTCAAAATAACTGACTGAGTTTGAGAGGTACAAGGCCTTTAATGACATACAGTTGACTAAAGAACAAACTTGAACGTAAGTAAAATGAAACTCTGGACTATTAGCTAAAAAAGAAATTGACATAAAAGAAGTTTAAAAGTTAAAGCAACGATTATTTTTGTTGTCAAAGAGAAACACATGATTTAGTCAAACAGAGTCTTTTAACCTAAAATCACATTACGAAGGTCTTATCAAAGAGAATACCAAAGGTCATAACGGTTTTGAAGCTTAAGGAAGAAAAAGATATTGACAGAAATGATTTCAAATGGAAAAACGCATTAAATGTTTTTGAATAAAATTGTTTACAAAAGGAGTCTATCAAGCCAAACCATTCATATGTAAGCACCCAAATTGCCCTACATATAATGTAAGACCTACCTTATGCCAAACCAATTGACCTCCAAAAGGCACTAGAATGAGTATACCTTGTTTTGTATAGCGATCCCACATACCAATCTGATCCTGTAAACAGACTCGTTCCCCGATAGGAAAGAGACTCCCTGAACCTGATAACAAGAGTCGATCAAAACTGAATAAAGAATAGTGAAACCTTATGACTACACAAAGTTATAATAGTCCTTTATGAAAATTTTAAACCCCCGACCTCAGCATTATGAAATTCAGTTTCACACAGCAATGAAAAAGAAAAGAAAATGTGGATCAAAATCATTTTGTGATAAACAAAACCAAAATATATTTTCAAAAACAAGATCGATTTCTTACCATGTCAAAATCATAAGCAAAAGTAGACAAGCATATAATTTCATGACGAATAACATTAATCATTGAAAGAAAATTGTTGATCAAGCATGGTTAAATCATTCCAAACTACCGTCTTCACTTCATACCCAACTGCTCAATGATATTGAAATCCTAGTTAAAGACATGTTTGATGCCCCTTGCCCATAAGACTCACAATGATATTTTTCGCAATTATACATGAACTAAAGACAAGAAAGCATGCATATTTAAAGCATGTATGAATCTCTGTTGCAGATGAAAATAATGAACTTGAATCTGATAAGGCGTAATTTTCCAACATGTATGATATGCTTTTGCAAGAATGTGTGTCTAAAGATATTAGGTGTTCATATTTTCAATCTTCATCTGATTTAGATGAGATCACTGAATTACAATGCTTATATCTTGCATCAAGTCAGCGGAATTTGACAGTCAAGCACAAAAGCTTTCTGAAACAAAAACTAGAATTTGTAATGTAAAGAATTAACACTGAGCTTTTACGAAGTTTTTGCTTCCATCATTCAAGATTTTGATTCCATCATTTATTTGGTTCTAAAGAATCAGGCATGTAACTTTCTTTATTAATTATATGTTTTACTTTTTTAGTTTTTTTAAATATGTATAATTGGTTGGGATTTAGCTTTTAGTGATGGACAATTTGCCAAACTCAGTTACAATTGATTTAGGCAATTTGTTATTGCAATCAGAGACATAGTAGAGAGACATAGTAGATTAGTAGTTAATAATTGTTTTTTGCTAGTGAAACCATACAACTGAGTTTGGCAGTTTATTGATTTTGGCAATTTCTTATTGCAATCAAAGACTAGTGTTGACTCTTTCGGTGTCTACTGCAAGTGTGGAACGTGCGTTTTCAGCCATGAAAATCGTGAAGAACAAATTACATAATAAAATGGGTGATTTTTTTCTTTCGGATAATTTAGTACTTTATATTGAAAAGGATATTGCAGAAACCTTTAGTTTAGATAGTGCTTTAGATGATTTTTGTGCTAAAAAGCGCCGTGTGCGGTTAAAATGAAAAACTCTTATTGTACGACTCTTTAAATTTTTATTGTTTTTTTGTATCTTTTTTCAAGTTTTTTGTTTTGGCCTACCCGATTGAACAACACTGGCTTCGTCACTGCAAACAATAGTCAAGTGAAGTTTAAGAAGGCTGAAGTAGAAGACCAACATAGGATTTCTAGTATTTCTAATAAAACAAAGTCTGTAACTGCGTGTAATGACAGTTTAAAATCCAGAACTTCAAATGTTATTGCTGTTTGTGCTACTTGTGGAAAATATATGTTTAATTTGAATCATGATGCTTGTGTTTCTAAATTTTTGAATGACGTGAATGCTAGAACTAAGAAGCCTAAAATAGTGCCTATTAGTACTAGAAAACCCAAAAGTCAAGCGAACAAATCTGTTGCAACACCCCTTAAGAAAACAGTTGTATCAGAATCCACTATTCAGAAATCCAAGAGTTACTATAGGATGTTGTATAAGAAAACTAGTAAGGTATGGAAATGGTGGATAGAACAACAATGCCCATCAGGATATAAATGGGTTCCTAAGACAAAAATGAAATGGGTGCCTAAAGTTAGGAAAGAAGATGTGAACACAAGTATTAGTCCAACAATAGATAATGCATCCAGGATAACTAATGTCTTGAAAATCACAAATACTTTAGGATCTAATTTTTCAAGTATTCCATCGTCCTTTAATTCTCTTGCAGATTGTTCAACTCATCATATTCATTGTTGACTCTGGATGCACAAAGCATATGGTAGGCAATCTAAAGATGTTGTGCAATTCTGTTAAGAAATATCTAGGTACCGTTCATTTTGGCAATAATCAATTTGCCCCAATTCTTAGTTATGGAGATTTGGTTCAAGGAAATATCATGATCAACAGGGTTTATTACGTCGAAAGCCTTAATCATAATCTCTTATCGGTTGGACAATTTTGTGATGCGGATCTGGAGGTTGCTTTCTGAAAATCTACTTGTTTTGTTAGAGATCTTCATGGAAACGACTTACTCACTGGTAATCATGGATCTGATCTCTATACAATTTCTCTTTAAGAAACGACTTCATCAACTCCAATCTGTTTCATGGCTAAAGCCTCACCAACTCAAGCATGGTTATGGCATCGAAGACTTTCTCATCTTAACTTCGACTACATCAACTTGCTTTCAAAGAAGGATATCGTGATTGGTTTACCAAAGTTGAAATATGTCAAGGATCAACTATGTTCCTCTTGTGAAGTGAGTAAAGCAAAAATAAGCTCATTCAAGACAAAGGTTGTTCCAAGTTCAAAAGGACGGCTAAATTTGCTTAATATGGACTTATGTGGTTCCATGCGTGTTGCAAGCATAAATGGGAAGAAATACATTCTGGTAATTGTTGACGACTACTCCAGATACACTTGGACTCTATTTCTATTATCCAAGGATGAAACACCAGAAGTTCTAAAAGATTTTCTCAAGACGATTCAACGCAATCTTCAAGCTCAAGTGATTTCTGTTCGAACTGACAGAGGCATAGAGTTCTTAAACAACACACTCCATGCATATTTTAAAGAAGAAGGAATTGAACATCAAACATATACTCCTCGAACACCTGATTAGAACGGCATTGTCAAAAGACGAAACCGTACTCTGGTTGAGGCTGCTCGAACGATGCTTTCGGCTTCTAAACTTCCTTTGTTCTTTTGGGCTAAAGCAATTGCAACCGCATGCTATACTCAAAATAGATCAATCATAATCCTGACACATGAGAAGACTGCCTATCACATCATTAATGACAGGAAACCCTCAATCAGACACCTTCACATCTTTGGTTGCACCTGTTATTTAACCAGAGATGGTGAAAATCTTGAAAAGATAAAAGAAAAAGGGGATATGTGCATTCTGGTGGGATACTTCACCTAGTTTAAAGGATATCGTGTTTACAACAAGAGAACCCGATTGATAGCTAAATTCATACACATTAAGTTTTGATGAAATCAAAGAGATGACAGAGACGTCTGTTGATAATAACACTTCAGGCCTCGTTCTCCAACGATAAAAGGCATCAGATTATGACAACTCTGGCCCCGCGCCCCAACTACAAAATGTTTCTCCTTTAGCAGATACAATAGTTCCATCACAACAGGAGTTGGATCTTCTTTTTGGTCCTTTGTACGATGAATTTTTCAATGATGGTACTTCTCGTGTCAACAAGTCTTCTTCTCCCACCGACAATTCTATTAAAAAAGACACACTACCTTCAACGCATATTCAACCTACATCAGAACCGACAACTCCAACAAATGTTCATGCTGAGGAAAACAACGATAATCAAGCAGAATTTACCAATCCTTTCTGTACACCGGTACAAGAAAATGCTGAGTCTTCCTCACGCAATATTGGTAATTCAAATGTGCATACCTTCAATCAACCTCAAGATTCCAAATACCGATGGACAAAAGATCACCCGTTAACTCAAGTTCGTGGAAATCCATCCAAGCCAGTGCAAACAAGACGACAACTTGCAACAGATCCTGAAATGTGTATGTTCGCACTCACCGTGAGTATTGTTGAACCGAAAAACATTAAGGAGGCAATGGCTGATTCTGCATGGATAGAAGCAATGCAGGAAGAACTTCATCATTAATGATAACTACAAGTCTGGGAACTCGTTGACAAACCTTTTGGAAAGAACGTAATCAAGCTAAAGTGGTTATGGAAAAACAAAAAAGGATAAGACTCAAACTGTAATTCGCAACAAAGCCCAAAAAACATATAGCAAGGTTTAAGCTTAGGAAGAGGTATTGATTTCGAAGAATCATTTGCTCCAGTTGCTCGCTGAAGCTGTCAGGATTTGTCGCATATGCCTGCACACAAGTCCTTTTCCAATTATTCAGATGGACCGTGCAATACGGCATTTCTTAATGTTCTATTGAAGGAGGGGTTTATGATGCCAACCAGACGGATTCGTTGATCCTGATCATCCAGACAAAGTTTACCGTCTAAGGAAAGCTCTATATGGATTGAAACAAGCTCCGAGAGCCTGGTATGATGAACTCTTAAAATTCCTGATTTACAAAGGTTTTACTAAAGGTATCATTGACCCAACCTTATTCACGATAAAATATGGGGAGGACATTCTACTTGTGCAGATTTACGTTGATGACATTATTTTTGGTTCCACAAACCCTAAATTTTCAAAACGTTTTGAAAAATTAATGCACGGTAGATTTGAGATGTCCTTAATGGGGGAAATGAAATTCTTTTTAGGACTTCAATTCCACAATCCCACGCGGTATTTTTATCAATCAGGCCAAGTACACCTTAGAGATTCTGAAAAAACATGGTATGGAAAAAGGACAAAGCATTGGTACACCAATGGCTACAAAACCTAAATTAGATGCAGACTTGAGTGGTGAACCCGTAGACCAAACTGACTACCATAGCAAAATCGGGTCACTCATGTATCTGACATCTAGTAGACCAGACATAGTGCAATCTATATGTTATTATGCAAGATATCAAGCAAGACCGACTGAAAAACACCTCAAAGAGGTTAAAAGGATCTTTTGATACTTAAGAGGTACCATTCACATGGGACTCTGGTATCCGAAGGGTTCTAGCTTTGAACTAACAGCTTTTTCAGATGCCGATCATGCCGGTTGCGTTGATACTCGCAAAAGCACTTCTGGAGGAATACAGTTCCTAGGTGATAAGCTAGTCAGCTGGATGTCAAAGAAGCAAGACTGTACTGCAATGTCATCCGCAGAGGCTGAATACGTGGCGTTATCTGCAAGTTGTGCTCAAGTAATGTGGATGCGGACACAGCTTCAAGATTATGGCTTCAACTACAACAAAATACCGTTGTAATTGGTGACTCTCATCGAACCATAGCAAAGATTATGCAAACCCTTGCAGCACTCCTGTACCAAGCATATCATACTCGGTACACCTCTCATAAAGGAACAGGTTGAAAATGGTATAATTGAATTGTACTTTGTCAGAACTGAATACCAATTGGCTGACATGTTTACTAAAGCCCTTCCCGAAGAAAGGTTTTAGTATCTCGTCAGACGCATTGGTATGAGATGTTTGACTCCAGCAGAACTGGAGGTTCTGACAAAAGAATCTGCTTGATACCTCATCAAACATCAACATGTACATATTTTTGAAAAAAGAAAAATACAAAAATATAAAATTTCAAAAAGAAAATACAAAATCAAAAAATCAGAAAATGTTTCAAAAAATATTCTTCTCGACATGTCTCTTGGAATCGATAACATTTACGTACCTAGAAATGTTGATTAATATCGACACGGGCGTGTAAATGAAGTTCGAACATGAGGTTCAAATGCTTTTAAAACATGCCATTTCTATGTTTTTTTAATGGCTTATGTGCAAATATCAGTACGTAACCCGGACTTCAAATAAAGGAAAGTTTATCTATAAAGATAACTTATCCTAACAACGAGAAATTCAACTTTTCTCGGTCTTGAGCTGTTCTTACAAGACATTTAAAGTTTTGAGCTCAAGAAAAAGGATAGTGTACGCATAAGTGCGCTTACCCTTAGAGTTGGAAGAGAAGTCTTCTAACATGATGTTTTTCAAAATGTTAAACATAATTTTTTTTTCAAGAATATCTCACTGACAATTCATAATCTTTCAAAATTGTGTGTTCAACACTCCATCTTTCAAGGGGGAGTTTTTCAAAAAACAACATTTAATGAGTTTGGATACATCATATCACGACCATTCTTATGTATTTAGACCATTCCCAAAAAGTCTCTTAATAACAACAAGATAATAAGGACAATTCAATAGAATGATAGTTATAAGATGACTAAGTGTTCAACCTCAATTTTATATTCATTTTACAACTTGGTATCATTGTTTTTGGTGTCAAACATATGTAAAATTGAGGGGGAGCAAGTTTATGTTCCATGTCAACTCACGCTAAGGTAAAAGATTTTCCTCATGGCCTTTCACGACAAAATTTTTATCACACAGTAAAATTCAAAATCTAAGTGACTTAGAAATAAAAAATAAGGGGAGAAATGGTAAATTAAAAATAGATCTAAAAGACACAAGAGCTATTCATAAAACGGTTTCGATGGTTCTAATCATACCCTACAACATCTTATTTCATGACGATTCTGAAGTCATAAGGTGGTAAGGTTAGGTATTTGTCCTATGATCCAACCAGAACCGGAGGGATCTACCCAAGGACACTCCATAGTTAGAAATAGCAGTCCTTAGGTATGATTGGAGTGTAACGAGTATAATGGGAAAAGCCGACTAAGATTGAGCTAAACACTGGAACAATGCACAACAAGGAGTTAGTAATGACGTCTTGGTAAGTATGAAGGGGTTGAAGATGAAAAAGAAATGTATGGATAAAGGGGTGAAAAAGAAAGAAGACCCTCCACACAACTTAGCAGAAACCGGGTCAATACAATGCTGTCAGAATCACAATGTTGAATCTGACATTGAAGACGACATCATGACCCCATTGAAGCAATGCACAACCCATCCCTCCATTCGTTTTCTCCTAAACGAAACTTGTCTCATTTGCAAACCGAGAGATACGCACGATTCTAATTGACTTCTCACTCTGAGTTATTTAATATTGATTAGTGACAGTCCTGCTCCAGCCACCGATTAATAAAAACCAAATGCACTAACGAGGTCTATAGCCAAGAATCATCAAAAAAATCTCATTAGACACATTCCATGACAAGCACTTGTTGAACATCATAAGTTCAACAATGTTGTTAACAAGAGTCCTACGCATTATCCTTGTGATTCTGCCAGAACATTCAGAGTGATATTCTTTAGTATTCACAATGACGAATGGAAATCCTTCCAGTGTCATCATCAAACAGCACTGCGGTAGGTGACTTGCGAGATTCTATATGAATCAAGCTTGTGTCAACTGGATATCGATAAAGGTCCCGTAAATGAATTGACGACATAATCAGAAAGATAGTAACTATCTGATTCACTCTTATCGTGGTGTCTGCTTTGAGACGTTCCGGTAATGAGAACTAGCAAGCATGGCAAATCTAATACATCTGTGTTAGAAGACCCTACGCTTTGAGCTGGAAACCCTGTCAAGGAGATTGTTTGAATCTACCTGATCACAGGATACATAAAGATGGAGATGGTGATGCCTTATTCTAGCTGAAGTCGAATTCATTACCACATGCTCATGCTCAAACTACAAAGACATTCTATAAGAATCAAGATTCAAGAATCATGAAAGCTCAAGAATTAAAAGACAAAAACTTCCGCACAAACTCTGATATACAAGATCTTCCTTCAAAGATATCAAGTCTATCAAGGGAGATTGTAAGAAAGCTTTCAAGATGATGCAAAGTATGAGTATGTTGGTCAAGACACAAGATCGCAAGGTGGCAAAGATGATCAAGACAAGCAAGGAAAAGATTTAAAGATCTCGGACATAAAGACGAAGTCGAAAGACAATGAAAAAGGCTCAAGATCAAATATCACAAAGCATGAAGGAACAAGCCTACAATGAATTCAGAGACCAAGACCACAAGATCTTAACGACAAAAGCAATCTCATTGATCTCACAAAGGAGTGTCACAATGAACTCACTTCGGGGGATATTGTTAGCCTCAAAATATTAAGTCAAACAATGGAAGTTCGTTCATAATTATATTAGGTCTCGGTCACTAAATTAATATACGTTGTAATAGGCTAGACGGGTAAACGGGCTCTTATTTGTAATCTAATCGGTTACGTGTATCAGGCGAAAGCCCAAGTAAACCCGAGCCTGACCCATAGAATTACTAAAGGCATGCAAGCCTTTTAGTCTTCACTATAAATACCCCTCTCCAAGGAAGGAGAGGGTGTTGGTTCATTTGTAAGAATTCCATTTGCAAGTAAATTAACCATTTTCTCTCTCTTGTTTCTCTCTCTAAACTTCTTCTAATTTCCTTCTCTTTTCTTCTTGAATTCTAGCAACATGATAATGAAGTGAAGTGATAAAGGGTAACCGAAATCTACTCCAGTCAATACATCCTCGACAGATAGTCAAATGCATAATAATATCATGGCAGCTGGTTCAAAAGATCGTCCACCAATGCTTGGACCAGGAAGATATTTACAATGGAGATCACATTTTCTACGATACATTGACACTAAAGCAAATGTTGAATATCTGAGGAAATGCATATTTGATGGTTCATACAAGCTAACTAGCGTAGTAATTGAAGCTGTTGCTGCAACAGTAAATGCTCCAGCAGTAAGAACATGACGAAGCTGAGACAGTACACAACATGTCTGAAGAGAACAAATTGTATTTTAAAGCTGAAAAGGAAGCTATTTTCTTGCTTCTAACTGGTATTGGAGATGAAATCTACTCAACTGTTGATGCATGCAACACTGCTAATGAGATGTAGACAGCCATTGAAAGACTACAACAGGGTGAATCATTGAACATTCAAGACGTCAAGACTAATTTGTTCTGGGAATTTGGGAAGTTTACTTCTTGTGATGGAGAATCCATGGTGTCTTATTACTCCTGGTTTTACAAACTGATGAATGAGTTGACAAGGAACAACTTGCAAGTTACAACAATGCAAGTGAATGTTCAATTTTTTCAATAACTTCAACCAGAATGGTCAAGATTTGTGACGGTTGTCAAGAAATCAAAAGAGATAGACACCATCTCATAACACACACTCTTTGACATTCTGAAGCAGTATCAAAATGAAGTTAATGATACAGTTGTTGAGTATAATAGCCAAAAGTGCAAATCCATTAGCACTTCTTGCGCTGCTCAACCTATCCAGAAATTACTATCAAGCACCAAAACTCAAAGAACAAATGCAACTCATCCTCCACAGACCTAGTGCAATCTACCCAGACACAAAAAGGCAAAGAGATCCCAAACTAGTTACACCTCAATCTAAGTCAGATATCTTAAGAAGACAATGATTCCTGATCAAGCCTAGAGGGATAAGGATATGCAAAAGAATTTGGCACTCCTTGCAAAGTATTTCAAGAAGCTCTACAAACCTACCAACAATAACCTTCGAACTTCTTTAAACTCCAGGAACAAGACTGAAGATACCACACCAAGGTATAACAACGATAATCAGTCAGGGCAGTTTGGGAATTAAAGGACAATGACAGTTGCTGGGGCTAAGGAAATAGTAGGCAGTCAGGTAGTGCAACATAATGGGATACAGTGCTTTAACTGCAAGGGATTTGGCCACTATGCAAAGGAATGCAAGAAGCTAAAGCGGTTAAAGACTACACGTATCACAAGGAAAAGATGATGATGTGCAAACAAGCTGAACACGGTGTTCCACTGCAAGCTGAGCAAGCTGATAGGGCAATCGACCACGGATGAAGAGATTGATGAACAGGAATTGGAAGCACATTACAGTTTCATGGCAAATATTCAGGAGGTCTTACCTGAAGAATCCATTTCTACTGATCAGCCATTGGAACAGGTATAAAACCATGATGAAAATAATGTGTTTGCAAATGAAAGACGACATTCTGAGCAACCTGAATCCATTAATGACACATATGTTTTGGAGAAGGATAATAGCAATGTCACCCCTGATTCATCAAATATATGTAATAATGATAATCAGGTTGACCAAAATGCTACAGAAATATGTTGAGAGCGTAGCTGGCGCATGCTAATTTAATTAGCAAAAATAACTCTTGATACTGAGAAACAAAACGATTTTAAAATGCATATTAAAGAAAGAAACGCATCATGACTCAAGAACTGAAGGAGTGCAGAAACTAACCAGGATGAACTGGTGGGCTCTAGGGAGCCTACTAGTTGTTGGGGAATAGTTTGTCTGTTGCTACTTTAGAAACAAAATAGAATGAGTTTGAGAAGTACAAAGCCTTTAATTACCGACGTTGATTATGACATTCTTCAAACAATGTTAAATGAAACTCTAGAACTATTAGCTCGTAAAGACATTGACATAAAAGAAGGTTTAAAAACTAAAGCCTATGAAATTTCAGTTGTCAATCAGAAACACGATGAGTTAGTCAAAAAGAGTCTTTTAACTAAGTCACAATTTGAAGGTCAACTCAAAGAGAAAAGTAAGGTCATTTCGGATTTAAAGGTTAAGGAAGGAAGAAATATTGACAAAAATGAATTGAAAAAGACAAACAAATTAAGTTTTTGAATGAAATTCTTTATAAACGCAATCAATCAATTCAGACCATTCATATGTTAGCACCAAAATGCGCAACATATAATGGTAGATCAAGCTTTGCTAATCCTAAGTACCTCAAGATAGCTCAATCTAAAAAACCATGTTTGTATGAGATCCCATATGATACTTTTGATCCTGCAAACAGATTTTGCCCCAATAGGGAAGACACAGTGACTCTTGAAAAAGAGAGTAGATCAAAATTGAATAAAGACACAGTGAAACCATATGATTACACATATAAAAAAGTCTTTTATGACATATTCAAACACCAAAAAAATCCAAAACATATCTGATCATTTGGAACACGAACCAAAAGCAAAAGAAGTCAGGAAGACAATGTGGAGAAAACTATTTGTTATGAACAAAGCAAACATTGGCTAAAACGTTGCCGTTGCTACCTATCGAAATCCATTAGTAAGTAGACAAGCTTACAACGAAATGACAAATCAACTATTAATCATTTAAAAACGATTGAACAAAGCTTGGTCTAATCATACTAGGAAGTTTCTTTTCGTAACCCACTGCTCATGATATGGAAGTTTTATAAAATCATTTTAGATGCCGTCTTTTAATCAAAACTATAATGACATATTTAATGGTTTTGTTCATGACAAAAATTGGAAAAGCATATAAGACTTTGAGTACGTTGAATCCCTTAAAGAAGAGATTGACAAGCTTGAATCTCTTCATTTTATGTTTATGGCATGTCATAAACACTTGTTTAACAAGCTGTATGCAGCTTGAGGTTAATGTGGTACTTTACTTCCACAAATACCTTTGTACTTAACCTGTTTTATTTTTTTTAAATATATGTCGGGAAACCCTTTACCAAAAAAAATGATGCTTAATCCTGAAAAGGCTGATTTTTCAAACATATACGACCTACTTCTCGAAGAGTGTGTGTCTAAAGATGTTATATGTTCATATTTGCATTCTCTGTCTGATTTAAATGCTCATACTGGATTACAATGCTTATATCTTCACAAGGTCAAAGAATGTGAATGTCTTGCACAAAAAGGCTTTCAGAAACGAAACTGACTCTTTTAACAAAGAAGTTTAAAATAATTTTGTTTAAAAAGTTTTTCTAAACTTGAAAAACATTCAATTTCTTCTCTTGAACTTGCTTTACAAACCAATGTAAAGAACAAATAAAACAACCCAGTTTGCAAATTACAAACGGATTAATGAATTTCGAAAAGAACGTGATAAAATATCATGAAATACAAGAATTGAAAGCTTCAAAGCAAGACCAAGAAACATAGCAATAAGTGAGTTAAAGAAACTCAAATTTAGAAGATGTAAAGGAAAGCTGTGGAAAAACTCAGTTTGATAAAACCATTTGGTTGTTAGAGACAACCAAATCTCAACGATTCTAAAAACCATCAGTTTTAGGAAACACACGACTACCTTTTTCAAATTCGCCTGAAATGAAAGTTTATCAAACGAAACTAGTCGTTTAATAAAACTAATGTGTCGAATGTTTTATCTAAACAAGTCACTCAACATAATTGCCTCAAGAAATCAAAACAAGCGGAAAATACACACGAATAAACGCTTACACCAGGAATAATAGAATTGTCCACTACACAACACAAAACATGAGAACTACAGTTACCTCATGCTTCTAGAATACTAATCCTCACGTGTCCTACATCTAACATGAGTTAAATCATCACTCCTACTAGTGTTAAGCAGACCACATTAAGCATAATAGCAATCAAGTAAAATGATAATGTCATGAGCAAACTTAGTCAAGTGAATTTACAAAGAAGGAAGTAGAAGACCACCATAGATTTCTAAAGTATTTCTAAGAAACCAAAATCTTTAACTGCGTGTAAAACATTCAAATTCCAGAAACTTTAAATGTTGATATGCAGTTTATGTTGAATGTTGAAAATGTGTGTTTATTTCTATTTCATGATGCTTGTGTTTTCTAAATACATGAATGAACTAAACGCTAGAACTAAGAACCTAAGTAGATGCCATTAGTGCTAGTAAACAAAAGAGAAAAACGACAAATATGTGCAAGCACCCCATAAGAAAACAGTGCATTCGGAACCACTATTTAGAAAGCCCCCCCAAGAGTAACTTAAAGAGTTGTATGAGAAAACAAAATAAGGCATGGAAAAAATGGTGGATAGAAAAGAAATGCATTAAATACAAATGGACACAAACGACACCTCTAGACCTAGTCTTAAATGGAAAACCAAAAACGGAGTAGAATCTTTTGAATGATCGACCATATATGGGTTCCTAAACAGGAAAGTTATTCAACTCTTGCACGAGCAAGTTTGACAGTGAAACCCACGCATGGTTCAATAGTAGATATCCCACAAATTTTATGCATCAAACAAACTAAGGGTATTAAGGGCAGGTAAATCATACAAATGTCAAAAGCAACAAAGAATTGACTTAGAATGCAGGAGCACTATACAAAGCATAAGCAAGAAAAATCTCAGAGAGGTTGTTGCTGACAATGCTGATATCTAATAAACTATGCCAGAATGGTTTCATAAAAGATTGATCAACTTCAAATGAGATGTTTAAAACACACGGAACAGGGTAAAATAGACGGAGAAAAAAAACACAGCAGTTCAAAGAGCCTCCGTCATCAATGTCTAAATGATGTCCGACCACAGAACAGTTTCACGACCTTGCAAGCCACAAATGACAAAATTTGTCTGCTAAAAATAACACGTCAGGGCCCCGTTCCTCCAGGTTCAAATGACTTTGAACAACGCATTTCAAAAGCCTCGTTCATCACACAATAGACATTCTGATCATAACCGATCAGAAACACGGAATTCAAGTCCACAAGCAATGAACAGTCAAGTTCAAAGCTGTTCAAAAAGTTGTTCCTTAAGCAAACAAGACAGCCTACATCACACAAGAGTTGGAATTACAAATCCACCTTCACATAGCAATGTGAGGACAACAGTATAAATAAAATAAATACCAAATCTAAAAATAGAAAAAATTCCAAAAAAAAAGAATCTTCTCGACATTTCTCCTTGGAATCGATAACTTTTTCTTGCTTATAAAATTCATTAACATTGAACAACGTGGTGTGTAAATGAAGTTTCGAGCGGAGAGTTTTCAAATTAAGTTTCAAATCATGTCATTGTCTAATTTTTCAAAATTGCTTATTTATGCCAAATATCAGTATATAACCTGGACTTCAAATAAAGAAAGTTTTATTATAACTTATCCTCACAACGAGAAAATTAAACGTTTCTGGTCCTTGCGTTTTGTTCTACAAACATTCAATGTTTTTTAGCTCAAGAAAAAGGATAGTATACGTAGAGAGTGGCGCTACCCTTTAGCGATTTTAATTTGAGAAAAGATAAGTCCTTCCTAACATTGGTTTTTTCAAAAAGTTTGAACACAATTTTTCATAATTTCTCGAGTGACAATTTCATAATCTTTCAAAGTTGTGTGTTCAAGCACTCCAACCCTCACAATGTTTTCAAAAGAAACAATTTCCTCATTGTCCAATTTTTGAGGGGGAGTTTTGCGAAAAACAAAGTTTTAAAGTTCTGATACAATCAACAACGACAATTCTTATGTATTCAAAACATTATCAAAATGTTTCCAAACAATCAAGCAGATAAAAATTTCCTCCACAGAATTGTCAAGACATAATTTAATCATAAAAATTATTCAAAACTAAGTGTTTAATTATATAAAATAAAGGGAGAAAATGGTAATTAAAATATGATCTAATTTCGACTCTAATTGCTGAACAATAAGAAAAAAGGTTTTATGGTTTGATATACCACAACAACACTTAATATTCACATCATGACGATTCAGAAGTCCTAGGTTGATTAGGTTAGAAATCATTCCTATGATCCAAACCAGAATCGGAGGATCTAAACCCAAGATAATCCAAAGTTAGAAATAGCACATCCATAGGTAATGATCGGAGATAAAATGTAAAAGAATAATGCCGACTAAGATTGAGCAAGACACTAGGTAAACACGTGGAATAATCACAACAAAGGTGTTAGTAATGACGTCCTTAGTAAGCATTGAAGGCGTTGAAGAATGAAAAAGAAAATGTATGGATAAAGGGTTAAGAAAGAATCCTCCACATAACTTAAGGCAGAAACCTGGTCAATACTATATGCTGTCAACATAATACACTATTGATTGCTAGTACATTGAAGACATGACTCGATGACCCATTGATGCAATTCACAACCCTTCCCAGCCATTTGAGTTTCTCTCAAAAGAGACTTGTCGCATTTGTCATAGAGATACACACATTATCTATTGACATCAATCATTTTTGAGAATCGTTGCAATTGAATAGTGCAATCTGCTCTACCCTCTGAGTACTAAAAACAGAAACGCACTCATCAAGTCCTATAGCCAGATAGATCAATAAAAAATCTCTTAGACACATTCCAAAATTCAAAACACTTGTTGAACATCATCAAGATTAATACAAGCCTGTTAACAAGAGTCCTACGTAATATCCTTATGATATTTGCCAGCACATCCTGATTGATACTAATTGTATTCACAAAGAAGATAGAAACCTACTTGATCCCCAGCAATCAAAAAGCTCTTGATAGGTGCCTTCGAATTCTATAATGAATCAAAACATGATGACAACTTGATACCAAATTTGGACCAGTAAATGAATATGACGGTTATGCTTTTTGATAATAAAGATAAAACACCCGATGTGTTGCAAACATGCTTTTACAAGTAATAACGATCCGATTGATTTTCAAATCAATTTTCTTGATTATCACTAACGTAAACCTGCAGGTTAAAACGGTGGTGACGGTATCCCAATCAACCAAAGTCGATTCATTACCACATTCAAATGCTCAATCTACAAAGACAAACTATCTAGAAAGCTTAAGATTTAAAGACAAAGACTTCCGCTAACTCTGATTTAAAGCTTTCAAGATAATGCAAAAGTATGAGCATGTTGGTCAAAGACATAAGATCGCAAGATGGCATAGATGATAAAGAGACAAAGGATCAAAGTCAAGATCGCAAAGCATGAAGGAACAAACCTACAACAAAGAACAAAGAAAAAGACCAAGACCACATGAGCTAAACGACAAAAGCAACTCATATTATCTCAAGAATGAGTGTCCATCAATGAACCACTTCGGGGAGATTGTTAGCCTAAATATTGAGCCAACAATAAGTTCTGTTCATTACGTGCACATATTCGTCATATTAATTAAGTTTAATGGTTTTAATAGTATAATAATCGGGACGCGGGCTCGATAGTTTCAACTATAATTGTACGAACCCGAATTTAAGGACATTATTTAATTTGACTTATATATAATTATTTCTAAATTAAGAAAGATTAATCCATTTATTATTTTGTCCGATTTTGGTAAAAATCGTTCAGATTTAAAAGTGAAAAGTGTTACTGCGTTAAAAATTAACCCATCTTAAGCAAGCGAGAAATCAAAACGACCTGAATTTTGGCCTCGAAAGCCAATTATATCTTTTTTTAATTTATGAAAATTAGCTTTTTAACGTTTACATTGTCTAAACCGAGCTAAATATGCAATGTAGGCAAAAGTGTCGATTAGGAAAGGATTTTGGTCCCGAAAATTTTAAGTATTGTTAGTTTAGGAAGAAGTGGGGTGCCGAAACCCACTTCTCCCTCTTGTTTAGAGCGCACGTCCCAATGACCACAAACAAACGCCCCATTAATAAATTTTTAAGCCCACAATCGCCTATTTTTATTACTACAGGGTGTGATAATCCCAAATACCACTCCCTTATATATCTTTTTATATACCCGAATAAAACATAGACCCATTATACATCACATAGTTTACAACGTCTTGTTCTTTTGCCTACTCCCCTGTTCACGCCAAACAACAATAGGGGGGGGGGGGGCAACACCACCATCCATCAATCAAACATCATCAAACCATCCTCCTAATCACTCTAAAACATCCATAAATTAACCCTTGTTCATCCTTTGCTCATAAAAAACCTCCATGCAACAAGTTTAGGAAAATCAATTATTTTTCAAGATTCAAGATGTTGAGGTTACAACATTCCATTTTGCAAGTAAACTCTCCCAACTTTTATTCTCTCTACTTTCTCTCTCTTATTTCTCTCTCTACATTTCTTCTCGTCATCTCCTAGCTTAATTTCTTGTTCATAATTATGAAGTGAAGTGATGTCTTGGTTCCGACAGTACCATAGGCCCATATTCGGGGTACCTCTTAGGTATCAAAAGATCCGTTTTACTGCATGGAGGTGCTTTCGGTAGGTCGTGCCTGATACCGGGCACACATGCATACTACAAATACAAGATCATGTCTACTCGATGTCGGATACATAAGGGAGCCGATCATTCCATGATAATGTGTAGGATCAACTATTTTCCCATGTAGATCTGCATCTAGTTTGGTCTTCTCTACTAGTGGAGTGTCAACGGGGTTACTGGAGTCCATGCCATATTTCTTAAGAATTTCAAGAGCATATTTTGTCTGGTTTATAAAGATGCCTCTGAGACTTTGAGAAATTTGAAGTTCGAGAAAAAATGACATTTTGCCCATCATCGACATCTTAAACTTAGAACTCATTTTATCAGCAAATTTATCACATATACTAGGATTAGTAGATGCAAAGATTATATCATCGACAAAAATTTGTACCATGAGTATGTCTTTGCCTTATTTCCTTGTGAATAATGTGGGGTCGACAACACCTTTGGAGAACTTTTGAGATAGTAGAAAGCTTGACAACATATCATACCATGCCAGTGAAGCATGTTTTAATCCATAAAGTGCCTTCTTCAGCCTATACACATGGGTAGAATTGTCTGAATCTACGAAGCCCTATGGTTGACTGACATAGACCACTTCGCGAAGCTCACCGTTTAAGAAAGCCGTCTTGACATCCATTTGATAGATAGTCCTGTTCTTATTGGCAATATTTTCTATGAAGATATGAATGGCCTCAATCCTTGAAACTGGTGCGAATGACTCTTTAAAATCAATCCCTTCTTTTTGACGATATCCATTAGCTACGAGCCTTGCCTTGTTTTTCAGTACCCCTTCAAATTCGTCTTGCTTAACCTTAAAGATCCACTTCAGTTTAATAATCATGGCTAAGTCTAGACAAGGCACGAGTTCCCAAACATCCAGTCATTAGAACTCATAAATTTCTTCTTGCATTTCCTCGATCCAGAAAGATTCCAACATGGCTTCTTTAAAGTTCTTGGGTTTGACAGAGGTGAGAAAGGCATCAAAGAAACACCACATGGAATCAGTTTGTAGTTGTTTTCTTGTTGAGACAAGTCTAAAAGGATTGTGATGTGTGCTTAAACACACATCATTTATACCCCGTAAAACACTATAAATCAGACTAATAACACTAAAATATGGATATTTATGTTGCCAATATGTTTGTATTATGTTATTATGAATTGTAGGTACAAAGGATTGAAAACGAAGAAAAAACGGTAATTTTCGTGTATCTTTCGACGATGTTTTCACATTTATCGAGATTCAAACGAACCCGAAAATATTCCCCGAGAACTCCATTGGAAAGAGCATGAAATTACAAGTCCAACTGTGCTTTCATCTTGTATTGGGCCGGCCCGACACCATTTATATGGGTCAAACCGACCCATAATTACTAGTCCAAGTGCAGCCCAACATACTACTCATCTCCAGCCCATTATTGATACTTAACATCCAGCAGGTTCAAACGAGGGCCCAGAAATTTGAAGGCAATCTACCAGGCCTAATAACAACAAAATGAGATACCATAATTGATAATGAATCTGCTGGTGCAATTAGGTGAGTAAAGCTCAATCTCTTAAATTAATTCCAAACATGCGCGTGACCCCTAGTCTTACCCCACTATCACATTTTCTGGGCTTATCAAACTTCGACGCGTGGCAGATGTCTTGCATTCTCATTTCATTATAAAGTATGAGCAGGAATGAGGAAGCGTTGAATATACGCATATGACATGGCCACGTGGCATTTATACACTTGTAGATCATGCATATAATCGTTGGCAGAGACACATGCCCTTATATCATTGGTGGATTGGGCACCTGAATGACTGACGCATACGAGGTGTTAAATTGAAGGTCAATGATTGGATTTTGTGAGTTTCATTGAAGGTTCACCCCCACACAAGAATTTTACACAAATACCCCTCAATTTTTGATATAAATGAAGACGCAGTAGCTCAAGTTTCCTCATTAGTTGTAGTGTAGTTTTAGTGTAGTTTTCTCTCAAAAAAAGTTAGTTTAGCTTATTTTTAAGTTTTAGCTTATTTTAATTTTTGGTTCAGCTTATTATAGCTTATTGTAATCAGATTAAGTAGCTTATTAATAGAAGATGTTTTGAAGATTGATGGCTTATTCTTGTTGCTTATTTCTCTTTCTTTTTCTTCTTTTCTTATTAAAATAAGCTTTAATCTTAAGCTTATTTAATCGTCTTATTTTCTGGGCTTATTAAGGTAGATCTTCCAAACTAATAAGTTTCTTATTAGCTTATTGGTTTCGTCTATTCTTTTCCCTAATAAGCTTAGATCAAATAAGCTTTTAAAATAAGTTTAAATCCGGCTTATTTTTAAATAAGCACTTATTGGTAGCTTATTAAAGTTGCTGATTTTTCCAGCTTATTTCCACAAGTCCAATAAGCCTTCTTATGGCTTATTCGACCTAGATCTAAGCTTAAATATTCCAAATAAGCTTCAGCTTAGTATATTTTTTTTCTAGCTTTCTTCGTTTGCTTATTCCTTGCTCGATTCGATTATACAAAGGGTGTCATGAGTCTTCTACTCGACTTATTCATTAAGATTTGAGCACCCTTATTTTCGAGAGCTTATTAGTTAGTTTAGTAGTTTTAAAAACTTATTAGTGGTAAAAGTTTGTGTTAGCTTATTTCTTTTGTTAAAAATTAGATTTCAATTTCTTAATTTTGTCTTAGATCTAGTTCGGTTTTACGTTGGCTTATTAGCTAGGGCTTATTCAAGTAATAAAGGGAGCTTATTTGAAGCTTCGGCTTATTTGAAAGCATTTATTCCTCATCCCTTTTTCGAATAAGCTTTGATAAAAAAATTTGATACGCGTAAAATATATATATAATACTATGGAAAATTTACCAATTTACCCTTGAGGACAAAGGTGAAAAGGAAACTCTTCAAAATATATATAATATAATATAATACGTATCTTAACCGGGAAGTATGCTTTCCCGGGTCGTTTCCCCAACGACTTGTGAAATTGAAACCACGCCTTAGTTTGGATTATGATTTGAATGAGAGAAAAGATATTTTTGGTTATCTATAACTACCAATTAAAAACACAATTAAAATAAGCAATTAAAAAGCAATTAATGAACTAAGATAATTAACGGGAACAAATAAAACGTGACAAATAAGCAAGTAAAGCAAAATTAACTCCTAAAAATGCAAACAAAATTTCTAAACCTGAAATAAGACTAAATAAAATTTTAAGAAAAAGAAAAATATTTTTTTGATTATTTTTGAATTTATTATGAATTAAAAACTATTTTAATCTAATTAAATCCTAAAAAAATAGCAGATTAAGTCCTAAAAATTAAGAAAAATGATTTTTAAACTTAGAAAAGTCTCAAATATCATAAAAACTCAGAAAACTATTTTTAACTATTTTTAAAATTAAAATCCTATTTTTAAAATTAAAATTAAAAGCTTAGAAATGAAATTAAAAATATAAAAGAGGTGAAAATGATTTTTCTGAATGTAAAACTAAAAGTAATTTTTCTAAAACTAAAAACTATTTTTTTGTATTTTTTTAAAACTTTTTCCTATTTTTTATGATATTTCGAAAATTAAATCCTAAGAAAAATGATTAAAAATAATCTACTTAATGGGAAAATGTGAAAAATTCAAGAAAAGTCTAAAATGAAACAAGGTTTACTAGAAAAATAAAAGAAGCAGCTCAGCTTATCGAATAAGCTGTGAAAGTAGCTTATTAGGCTACGGCTTATAATGAAAAAGAAAAATTAAAATGTGTACAAGTATTAAATGGTGCAAGCTTTGGTTGGATGAGCTATTGAAGCAAAGTGGTAAAACGTGTGTGTTGTGTGCTTGAGGTCGTGGGTTCTAGTCTGGGTAACAACCTTTTTGCACTTATTTTATATTTTTGAAAATCAAAAGCTAAAAGCTGTAGAAGAGGCTTTTAAAAGCACTTTTAATGAAAGAAGCTTAAGCTAAAAATCAAAGATAAGCTCTAAAAGAGCTTTTGAAGTTCTGACCACAGAAAGTGGGCTTTTAAGCTCACTTTTGCTTGTTTTAACTAAAAGGTTTGCACACAACTTAATTTAAGCTCAATTTAAAAACCAAAAGATGTTCTAAGCAGCTTATAATGTCTACAAGCTAGTTCTAATCAGCTTATTTGGCCACTAACACTCTACACTATCTGAATTTGAAGATCAAAGTGCTAAACTCAGGAAACAATTCAAAAAGCACAATTTTAAGAAAAGCTCAAATGCTAAATAAGCCAAGTCCTAAGCTGAGCTTATGAAAACTAATTAATCTAATCATAAGCCATAAATTCAAG